>JAVANC010000009.1:7759461-8016391 GCA_033319125.1 Parnassius glacialis
ATGATAGCGAAATTAAAAGGAAGATTACCCCAGGAGAGTACTAGCACCCCTGGAGAATCCCTCGCTGAGCATCCACGACCAAAGCTACTCAACTTCTGAGCGTGGGTTCTCACTCAGGTTAACTCAGGCTGCCCCGCATATTCTGGGAAGGGGGGGAGCAAAATTCTGCTTGCGACTAAAACTGCTTAGGGCAAGCGGAGCAATAAGATCAAGGAAACCCCTGTCACGCTATCCGTGAATTTTCGCAACATCAGGCGACTTCCAAATTCCAAACTTAAACGTTGTTCTCTTTTCATCTAGAGACAGCGAAACCAGCCTTGCTATTTTTAACCGAGACTCCTCTCTAGCTGATACTTCATATCTCTCCTACCCGAGGGTACAAATTAGAAAAACTCCTTTGTGCCCCGGGATAGAATTTGCGTATACGTCAGAGAGGACATTTGTTTTCGACGCCTCGGCAGTCTTAAAGGTACAGACCTGTCCATCCTATGGTTACGCGTAGACAGCTACAAACATCCTCGCGTCTCCGGATGACTCATCGAAACACGTCCAGTACATCCCATCCGCAGAGATCGTGATTCTGCTTATGATTTTGCTTTGGCATATGGACTACACAGCTGGTACTTAGCCTACGCGGATTCCAGATGTGGAGCATCATGCAGCTTCCCTGTTGGATCTGCTGATATCTCATCCGGACGAATGTCAGATTTCCGTCGACGCCCCTTTAGGCTTTGTCGGACCATTGTCTTGTCCGAAGTTGGTGTCACTCACACTAACTGCGCGTTTGCATTCTGCAGGCTGCCGCCGTGTTAGGCACTACTAGGTCGGCCGATTGAGATAAGATGTGGTCTTTTTTGCATCCTACCCTTCGGAACGGATTTGCTTCTCACCGGAAGATCCCAGGGTTGTTGCTGATTCTTTTGCTGATGTGGTACTTCAGGGTACGGAACTTTTTATTTCATCCTCTGTGGTGCCCATCAGAGGCAGATCACAGTCATAGGTTGATTCTCCTGTGAAATAGCATCACGCTATTAGCAGGAGTGCTACAGGGCCTGGGCTGACGCATCAACGTCTCGGGACGTATACACCAGTGCTCTTAAAAAGTAGTATAATTCCGCCTCCAGGTCCTTCAAAAGAGTCATTTCCAAGGCAAGATCTGAGCACATGGGCAGAATTGGCAAGAAGCTAGTTCATATTCTAGTCTCTCGCCAAGGCTGTCCAAGGGAACTTCTGTCAGTCATCTCTTTCATCCCTGCACAGATTGGACGACTTACTGGATACCGCAAAGGAGAAAGCGGATCTGTTAGGCTCTCTCGTTGCGTCCAACTAGACTCTCGATGGACAGGGGCAACATGCCGCCGACCATCCCGTGGTGTAAGTGCTCCATGCGATGTGCGTTTTACACAGCACTTGGTTCGTAAAGCACTCCTCTCCCTGAACGTCATCAAGTCGAGTGGGCCTGATGGAGTTCCTCCCATTGTGCTGAAGACGTGTGCTCTAGAGTTGGCACTGGTTTTAACGCGTCTTTTCCGGTACTTTTACTCCCTAGGCATTGTGCCGCATTCATAAAAAACAGCTTAAGTCCACCCAATTTTCCAAAAAAGCAGACCGCTCAGACCCGACTAACTACAGGCTTATTTGCCATAATTTCCTTGTTTTTCAACATAATGGAGTACATTATTAACTGCTAGTTCATAAGGTACTTTGAGGATAACCAGGCTGATTAGTGACCGTCAATACGGTTTTCGTCGGGGTCGATAAGCTGGTGATCCGAAACAGAAACAGAAACTTTGTTATTCAATATAGATTATAAATAATACTTATTGAAAGTCACTCTTTTGTTTGATTTCCATTGGTTCAAAAAAACAAAACGTCTGTCCTGGGAAGAACCAGCAAGAAACCCAGCAAGAAATAACAGCTTACAATCATGTAATCACAATTAAACCACACAAAACAAATTAGAAATAGCTTGGTAGCGATCACATCATTCCCAGGGGTTATTATCTTCATAAATTTCTTAATATTATAATAACTCTTTTTATACAAACTTTGTTTTAATAAAGTTTTTGAACTTTGAGCAGGATAAAATTTTGCATATTTTCTGGGATTTTGCTGTAAAAGCGTATACATAGCCCCAAGAATTAAATTACCGACTCGGTGGAGTTGAGTAACTGGTACTACTGCTTGTGTCTGTTCCTAGTATTTACAGAATGAATATCACTTATTTTTGTATAACTACCTTTGTTTTTGTGTACGTAGATTACATTTTCATAAATGTATTGAGAGACCAAAGTTAATATATTAATTTTATTAATTTTTGTCGAAGCGACTATTTAGGTTTTAAATCATAGATTGCTCTTATGGCCCTCTTCTGTAAAATAAATAAAATTGCAGTGTCAGTCGCGTGTCCCCATAGCATAATACCATACGACATTATGCTATGGAAATAGCTGAAGTAAAACAATTCTAGCTGTTTTTCACACTAGTAATATTTCTAATCTTTTTTACAGCATATGCTGCTGATCTAAGTCTGCTTGCTAATTTTGATATATAGGAGTTCCATTGAAGCTTCGCATCTAGTGTTATTTCAAGAAAAATGGTAGAATCGACAAGACTCAGTTCCTCCTCATTTAAAATTACATTAGTGTTTAATTGTTTGTCATTTGGAGTCATGAATAACATACATTTTCATTTTAGTGCCGTTTAAATGCAAATTATTAACATTAAATCAATTAACTAATTTAGATAAAGCATTATATAGTTAGTCATATTGTTTAGTATCATCAATAAATAATCTTCGGTTCTACCTGACTCATAGATGGCCTGAGGGAGTAGAGTGAAAAGGAAAGGCATTGGCCGTTACTTTGGATATTGCGAAGGCTTCCATCGGGTCTGGCACAAAGCGCTTCTTTCGAAGCTCTCTTCTTATGGGCTTCCCGAGAAATTGTGCATTTGGATCGTCAGTTTCCTTGCTGATCGGAGCACTAAGGTCGTAGTAGACTGTACATTCTCTGATTACAAGTCTATCACGTTGCTGTTCCACAAGGCTGCGTGGTACCACTAACGCTGTTTCTGTTACATGTCAATGATATGCTACAAACTGGTAAACATTCATTGGTATACAGATGACAGCACTGGTGATGCTATAAAACCGGCTGTGCAAATATTTCTCGGGGAAACGTCGCCAAGTATTGGGAAAAACTTGTGTCTGAAATATAATTTTCGCTGAACAAAGTCTCGGATTGGGGGCGACTAAATTATAGTCCAGTTCAAGCCACAAAATACACAAGCTTGCGCGTTTACCGCTAAAAAGAAACCCCTTTGTCGTATCTCCTCAATTTCAAGGCACTCCCCTTGCTGTCTTAGTTAGCATCAAAATCCTCCGCGTCGACATATCGAATAGTGTGCAGTTTCGTGTCACTTGGAAGGGATGGTCAAATTGACCTCTAAAAAGCTTGGTATGGTCAACAGAGTGACACAATATTTCATGCCGGCACATCGCTTGCAATTTTAAAAAGCGCAAGTTTGGCCACACATGGAATACTGTTCTTCATCTTTGGGCCGGGGCACCTCAGTGCCAGCTCCTTCTACTGTGACCGCATCCGGCGCACAACGGTTCGAATCTTCGACGACCGAGTCCTTTCCGATCGGCTCGACTCATTGGCGTTGCGAATAGATGTTGCATCTCTTTGCATTTTCATTCACATCTACCATGGGGAGTGCTCTGAGGAATTGTTCGGATTAATCCCAGCCGCCAAATTTCACGAACGCACATCGCGGCAGAACTCCTGATACCATCCACACCATTTGGATGATTGGCGGTCCACCACTGTGGGATTTAGAAGATGTTTTCTTCCTCGCACGACTTCCTTGTGGAATCGATTACCATCAGCGATTTTTCCGGACCGATACGATTTAGGGACCTTCAAGAAAAGAGCGTACTCCTTTTTAAAAGGCCGGCAAACGCATCTGCAATTCCCTCCCTGGTGTTGCAGTTGTTCATGGGCGGCGGTAGTCACTTACCATCAGGTGAGCCGCATGCTCGTTTGCCCCCTCTCCTTTAAAAAAAAATTAGAATGGTGGCGTAAAAGAATCCACAACCCCCATGTCATTCCTGTTTATCGCAAGAGGTGGCAGAGAGAAACTGAAACAGTTGGGCAGCATCATATTCCTGATAACAACTTAGTAATAATATTGAAAAACAAATTAGATAAATTTCCACCCTAAACTGCAATCTATAAGGGAGGCCAAAGCATCAGTTTTTTTTTGATGAGATGGTATTAATAAAAAAAATATTACTTTCTAGAAATCTAGAGTAGGGCTATATGATAACAATCTATTTCACAACATTCAGGGTTGAATTTTTCTTTCTTCTTCGTCGAGAAAGGAGAACTTATGCCGAATTTCAAGTCAATAAGGCTTTTCGATTTGGAGATCTGGTGATGAGTGAGTTAGTGGTATTTCGCTTATATACAAATTTCAGGTTTTATTTGTTATAAATTACTACCACATTTTAAATGTAATGATAGTATAGTGTATGGATCGTAACACATCAAATAAATCACATCAACAAAAAAAAATCATTTTTTCTTTCACTTCAAAAACAGCAAAGACGGTGTCAGCGTAAGAGACGAAAAGCATCAAATATTTGCCTAAACAAAGTATTACGAGTACTTAAGTTGAGCGAATCTCATACAAGATTGTTACTGAGGGAGCAGTTTTATCAGAGATTTACTACCGGATTTTAAAAAAAATTGCTTATTATAAATTGTTACTTTACACGCTCAAAACGTGGCAGTTTCCGAATGACTGTATTCTTTTTATGTATGTTATGAATAAATATGAATATTATAATTTTGCCAATAAATGAACCGGAATTATTTTTTTATATTATTCTAAGCCAGCGCTTAACTACAGTCCCAGTGTTGGTAAGTGTTGATGTAGTCTAAGATGATGAAGCGCACTGACTTAACAAAAGCCTATTTACTCTTGCCTTGAAGACACCCACATTGTAATTGGAAGGCAACACAGATACCGGCAACTTATTCCACTCCTTTGCTGTACGCACTGTTATATCCCTCTTTACAAACGCAGTTAAATCTTAGTAAGCATTTATTTAATCCCACGGTACTTTTCCTATATATGACGTCAATCAGTAATTGCATTGTTCCTTTCCATATTAATTTTATTCAATTTTACAGTTAGTTAGATTCAGAGCCCCGGGTAGATCGGACATAGATTCCGAAACGTATTTTAACTATTATTAGAGTTCGGAAGTCAGGTTAACAGTAATATTGTGTGTAAACTTTTTATTATAAACCCTTAGGTTTACTTAGTGGTTTTTTAAAAAAAAGTCAAACGGGATCGGCCTCCTAACAGCACGGTGAATGATGAGGCAAACCGTTTGGTTCAATTGTGTGGTAAATCAACAACGAAAGTTTGGAGTCTGACCGAACGTCAGGTTGTCCGATCGTGGAATGAAGAGGGAGGAATTGAAATTATGCAATTCTCGCGCACACTCTCCGAAATATATCCTGTAGAAAACCGAAAGGCTGGCTAATTTGCGCCTGTGTTCGTGGCTAGTAAGATTGATTTTAACCAAATTGGGGTCACCATATAAGCCTAGGTTTTAATATACGAGTAATAGATAAGCTTCTTAGTATATCTTTCCACTGAGTCCAAAGCTGCAAAATGGAAATGGTTATAGTTTTAATCAAAAAAGCTTAATGTCAGATGTGATTATTTAAATTTGAATAAAACCCAAGAGTGGGGAAAAATAGAGGATGAAATTTATAAAGTAACTATTAAAACCTTTTAGTTGTTGTCACAAGATTGTAACCTTATAAATATAATAAAATAAAAACTAAGAAATATATAATTAATATTTTTATAAAATATAAATGAAATTATATTCATAATTAGACCTCTTATATCTCCGAAGGAATTCATATTTTGTTTAAAAATGAATACAATTTAATTTCTGTCAATAAACTCTGTTTTATATTTGCTTAAGATTAAAATTTTGGCAACGCGGTACTGTTAGTCCATTCCCTTTCATAGGACTGATCCCAGGAAATGTCGCGTCAGGAAGCTTAGCACATCGCAGTTAGAAAAACTTGATTTAGCCTTTTTGATTTATTGTATTACATAATTTCAAACATTGTAGCTCAGTGGCTAAGCGCTCGCCGTAAATTTCACAGTACTAGAGCAACGCAGGTTTCATCCCCGTTGGTACCGATGAAATTGTCAATTGTAATTTTAAGTACTGTACTCATATGTGTACTCAGGTGGTGGAGGTGGTGTAGGTAAATACATACATACATATAATCACGCCTCTTTCCCGTAGGGATAGGCAAAGACCACTTCTTTCTACTTGCTACAATCCTTATATACTTGTTTCGCTTCGTCCACTTTCATTATTCCCTTCATACATGCCATTCGGTTTAGGGTACTCTTGACCTAGCCTTTTTTCAAGACGTCTCTAATTTGATCTAGAAACATCCGCTTAGGTCTACCCCTTCCAACACTTTCATTCACACTCGCCTTATACACCTTTTTTTATCAATCGTTCTTCATTCATTCTCTCGACATGGCCAAAACCATCTCAGCATACCTTTCTCAATTTTTGTCACTACATCTTCTTTCAGAGCACAACGTTTCCTTATCTCACTATTTCTTATCTTGTCACTCAGTTTAACTCCTATCATAGTTCTTAACGCTCTCATCTCAACTGCATTTATTCTGCTTTCATGTTTCTTCTGCCATACCCAACTTTCACTTCTGTACATGAGTGTCGGAACCAACACCCCCTTATCCACAGCCAAACGAGCCTTGTTAGACACCCTCCGACTGCTCATAAAGCAGTGCAAAGCTCCATTCACCATGTTTCCTGCATTCACTCTTCTTTCGATATCACTCTCACACTTTCCATCGCTCGTAAACTTTGAACCCAGATACACAAACTCTTTTACCTGTTCAATTTGTTCATCTCCAATCACGACATTGCAGTCTGTCACTGCCTACATTTCTTTCAAACACCATCACTTTCGTGTTCTTTACATTCATCTTCATTCCCTTTCTAACAAAAGCTCATAGTGAAAGTAAAATATCGTGAGAAATTCTGAATTTCTGAGAAATAATATATTTCCAATACTATCTACTTCGCAGAAAATCTGACTAATTCACGTGATAGTTATTCCTATACAAGATTGATTATATTCTCAGACCAATAAAGAAATCAACACGGAACGCTGCGTACATTTCAAATAACGCCGTAACCAAAGCAAAACCATGAACAAGAATCACGAACAAATTATGCATTCAAAATCGTGTGCAAAAATTAACATGGTTGAGGTCATATTTGTGCGTCCATCAACAGACCTGCAGTTAAAGATTGAAAGAGGAAATATGGGTGCGTAAGTGCATGTTATGAAGTTGAGCATGGTTTCCACGTCCATGGAAATGTACACACTGCGCTGCGGCTATCTATCTCTGTTGCTCTGATTTTTTATTACGATGGTTTTAAGGGTGCCATACCCGAAGGGTAATCAACGGCACCCTATTACTAATCCTGCACTGTCCGTCCGTTCGTCCATCCGTAGGTCTGTATCTCATGATCCGTAATAGGTTGCCAGTTAAAATTTTCACAGAATGTGTATTTCTGTTGCCAAAATTACAACAAATAATAATAATAAAAAATAAATTAATAATTAAAGGGGTCGCCCATACTAGAAACATGTTTTACGACCGTACGGAAACCGTTCATGCACGACTCGGACTCACATTTCGCCGGTTTTTTTTATTTGACAGGGAAATATATCCACTAAATAGACACAAAAGTTAAACAATCGATGTTCATATATGATTCATGGAACAGATAAAATATTATTTTAATAATTATAATAGCTTATTATTATATTTTATATAAATTTTACATTTAATAAGTGTGTTATTCTTCTTAGAAAAAATAATTAACGTCACTCCACCACACTGTAATTAAATACTGTTTTCGTTTTCCTATCTTAACAAAGGTATCTAATTAACATCATCTTCTCTTTATTCTGTGTTTTCATAAAAGACGTGCCTATTCAGAATTCATTAACATCTAATATGTTGTAAAATTCATCAGGGGTACGCAATTTCGAAGTATGACATAATTAATATACTGTTTGAAACTAATTATTCCACAGAACATCGCAAGTGATTGTGTCTTCAGAATTTCAGTAAACCACAATTATATAGTATTCAAGTTAGATATCAATCAACATCATTACTGATGATGTTAATTGATATCTAACTTGAATACTGTCTGCATCACAAACCTACTGCCTATATACCTCACCCAACAGATACCAGAAAGCGTGTTTATAAGCCACCTGCATCCGTCGACTTCCCGTAGGTTGACTATAGTATTTATTAATTTTTTAATTAATAATTTTATTTTTAATGTTATAGAAGAGGGGCCATTTGCTCACCTAATATAACCCCAACACCTGGGGCATTGCAGATGCGTTGCCGACTTTGTAAAAAGGAATAAGCTCGTTTCTTTCTTCTTCTCAGTTTTAAACTGTGGTCAAGTTTGCTGTTTAATATCAATCAAGTAAAACACTTGGAAAAGTTGCTGTTTTCGTTTCGTTGACGATAACTAATGTTATATGTTCCGCTTGCTCATATAGACAATATTTTGTTTGTGCTATGTTTGAGAAAGAATTTTTATAACGTTCACACTTGGCAAGCCGGTCACAAGTATTTGATTCGAAAATGGTAAGCCCCAGTTGACTAAATCGCAAGAGTAAAACTTAAAAGATTTCGTCTTTGTTCACACAGCAATAGACCAATTATCAAAGCTGCGGCGTTGTGACCTGAGGCGATTTGGCTAGAGGATGCCGCTCAGTAAAAATCAATTCGCGTAAATCCTGCATAAGCCGCCTGCTATTGTGCTCGTTGTCCACTGTATGAGACCCCTGACATCATGCAACGTACAAAATATATTCTGCATTGAAAATGTATTAACAATCGCGTATCAAAGAAACAAATAAATCGTCATAATATTAGTGAGTAATATTAGGTCTGTGGATCTTCAATATTTATTATTATTTTAGGTTTTACCTTCTAATGTGGATGTTAAGGTTTTTTTTTTAAATTATGTTCAAAGATTTGTTATTGAAAGAAGGCCAGCAAGTTTGCGGTCAAATCCCATACACAACAACAATCTCTATATAAAAATAATGTTTAAGAATGGAAAAACACCAACACAAAGGGAATAATTATTTTTACCATTATTTATTATTCCGTTCCATCAGAAAAAAAACTAAAATGTTATAATAAAAGCATTTTGACCAATTATGTGGGTTACGCGTTAATAGTTCTTTCCATCTTTATTTTATTAGGCTTGCGTTTACTTTTTTCTAAATTAGTTAAAATATTCACAGTACATATACCAGTCATATACACTTCGTCCAATATTTATTCCACTGCTGTGTCTGGGTCTCTCCCGTTGTAGGAAATCAGTATCACCTTTTCTTGTTTAACTAACGAGAAAACGAAAAAAGATGAATTAAAGGAAAACATTGATTATATGTAGTAATACTTATGAAATTAAATGGTAAATATGAATCAAAATAATTCAAATAACAAGCAAAACACTATATTATTCAAAATATGCCTTACCAAAAAGTGTAAATTCCGTTACCAAATTATAGCAAATTAACAGTGGTAGAGCCAAGCGGCAGCTTTTGCTGTCGCACTGATGGGCCTGGCTCGAACCGGGGTGGTACCACGACCACGACCTCACAGAATACCAGCGTAAAGTAGAGGCTTAACTCTGCGTTGCGCTTGGAGAGTGCAGGTGGCCGGAGGCCCATTCCCCCCCCCCCCTCCCCCCATCAACATGGTAGTGGAATTAAATTACAGACTACTCCAGGAGAGTACCAGCACCCCTGGAGTATCCCTCGCTGAGCATCGACGACCAAACTACTCCACTTCTGAGCGTGGGTGCTCAGACTGCCCCGCGTATTCGGAGGGGGGGGGGGGCAAAATTCCGCTCCGCGACTAATGCTGCTCGGGGCAAGCGGAGCAATACAACCAAGGAGACCCCTGTCAAGCTATCTGTAAAATTTTTACAACATCAGGGGATTTCAATCCTACCGTAACGCTGTCCATTGCCATCTAGAGATGGCGAAGCCGGCCTTGCTCTTTTTAACCGAGACTCAGGTGTCATCTCCGGCTGATACTTCATATCTAACTAAATCTTACACTCGACGACACATATAACACATATATAACAGCGACGACGATCCCCGCGTCTACGGGTGCCTCTATAGGTCCCATAGCGGTAATTCCGACACAGACCGACTCATCGACCATGTCCAAATAGCTGCAGACTCCGTGCTACAACAGGTCCCATCCGCAGAGATCGTCATACTCGGTGATTTTTAGCTGCAGAACGCAACTGCGATTGGAGCGTGAGTGGCACCGTACTCCGGATTAGACAATGGTCCGAAGAGCCCTGAGGAGCATCGACGGAGAGCTGATATCCGTCCGGATGAGAGGTCAGCAGAAGGTCCAACAGGGAAGGTACATGGCCTTCCACATCTGGGATCCGCGTAGGTGAAGTAACCAGTTGTGTAAGACCATATGCCAAAGCAAAGTCGTAGACAGATCTACCCGCATGATCGGTTAAACGAGAACCAAGCCATTTAGCGTAGTGGGCATACATAATATGATGCAACTAACACTACAGAACGTCTACATTTTTGTTTATGAGCAGATTCATCGGAGAGCTCAGATTTATTTTAAAGGCATATTTATTTTGGAAGGGAAGGCCCAATTGGCCTGTAAGAATATTGACGTTCTCATCAGATCGAGACAATATTTCATGCCGGCACATCGCTTGCAACTTTACAAAGCGTAAGTTCGGCCTCACACTGAATACTATTCTTATCTCCGGGCCGATGTCCCCAGTGTTAGCTCTTTCCCTTGACCGTATCCAGCGCAGAGCGGTTCGAATCGTCGACGAATGAGTTCTTTCTGATCAGCTCAATTCACTGTAGCTGCGAAGGGATGTTGAATCCATTTGCATTTTCTATTGCATCTACCACGGGGAGTGCACTAAGGAATTCTTCGGAATATTTCCAGCCACCTTATTTCACGAACGCACATCGAGTCAAATTTCACGATACCATCCACACAATCTGGATGCTTGGCGGTCAATCACTATGCGTTATACTAGGAGTTTTCTTCCTCGTACAACTTCTATGTGGAATTGTTTACTACCGGCAATTTTTCCGGACCAATACGACTTAAGGAGCTTCAAGGAAAGATCTTACTCCTTTCTAAAAGGCCGAAAACGCTCGTGCAATTCCTCTTATTGTTGCGGTTGTTCATGGGCGGCGGTAGTCACTTACCATCATTTGAGCCGCATGTTTGTTTGCCCTCTCTTCTATAAAAAAAAAAAACCTATTTATTATTATCGTCATCTGACAGTCGTATTATTCCTCCATGGTTGAATTAGCCAAGATGAAATCATCACCAAAACTCACTAACCAGTTTGAAATTAACTTAATAATTTTGAATTACCGTTTGAAAAGAAATTAAGTAGTTAACTTATTTTCAAAGGCGTGGCAAAGCTTCTGCCCCTCACGTGAGCCACATTATCGTTTGCCTACTAGTCTATATAGAAGGAGAGAGAAAAAGAAAAGAGATAAAAAACTTTCAATATCCCACTACTGCTCATCGTCTGTAAATATATATATTTTTAGAAAACATAAGTGACCAATGAACTTACCTTCCATCTGTTGGTAAAAGACTACTGCAGCTCATGATCACATATAAATAACTCAAATCAAAGAGGGCTAGGCTACAGGTGCATTGTTATTTCTGAATTCTATGAAGAAATGTGATTAATCTGGCTCTCTTTGCGCTAACTTTTAAAATTCGAAAAACACGAGTAAATTGAAAATTATTACTACTGGCACAAAAAATATGTCGCGGTGCAGGTCTTTAGGTTGCAGTAGCCACTTACCATCAGGTGAAGTGTAAATTACCGTTTATCAGTTCAGTTTAGGAAAAACAAATAAAAGGGTATGTGAAAGTGTGAAGTGTCTGTCGTGCATTGAGGCATAAATCTGACAACAAGCATTGGGGCAGCGCAACAGACTCTTCTCTACCCTTAAACTATATGAGTAATGGCTTAGGAATATATCCAGGAATACAACAATAGTAGGGTGTATGTAGATATAACCTTCAACACGGCCTATCAAAATAGTCTCTCTTTCACTCATTCTCTATTGTCCCATCTTACTATGTGTCATAAGGGCAATATCTGACTATTTAGGACAATGGTAGATAGAATAAGGGTGACAAACGAGCACACAGTCCACCTGATGATAAGTGGATGCTGCTGCTCATAGACATCTACGTTTATCCTCGATTAAGAAACAAAATACATACGTTGCCCTGAGGACTGAGATAGAAAGTCTCGTTTTCAGTAAAAACGGTCTCCAGCTCTCTACACTCACCGTACGAAATACAACAGAATCACAAAATCAAACACAAGATCTTCGGTGAGAGTGTGGTCCTTCTCAAGTCGAGCCAACTCACTCGTGCTATGTACTGCGTGGAAGTGTAGTCTCCAATGAGATAATTTGTGAACGCCGTTATGAAAAAATAACGTTTATAGCCATTATAATCATCATTATTATCGTCAGATCGCCCTTTTTTACAGCCCCAGCTCCGAGTCCGATGATGCTATAAAAGATAACTGCCTTACAGCTCTAAAATCACAAAAACTAGACGGCCACCGTGACCTAAATTCAGTTGGGAGAACATTATTATGGCATAACTTTAATGTTACTTTGTGAGATATAGAAGAGCGATAAGTAATTGGGAACGGGCCGAATTAATTCCTGGTAGAAAAAATAATTGTGAATTAATATATACATGCAGATTTCTCCCAAATCAACATTAAAATTTAAAGCCAAGTCATTATTTGACTTGTATATTAATTTTATAACAGTCCATTCAAATGCTAACACAGGCAGCGTATTCAACAACTTTAAGTCAATATATTTAATCTTTAACTTCCAATTGACTTTTGAAGGCAAATCGAAATTTCGCAATTGCTTACCTGAATTTAATTGTTTGAATTAAAATCTTATATATTAAAATATAAAATGGAACGTGAATTTAAACGAAAAAATATTTAATTATTTTGTTAAATACGTTATGATTTATATCTTTTTTCATTCATTAGCATTAAAACCCTTCACAAGTCCAGTGCTGAATAGATCTCGATCAAGGAATGCCCTAATACATCTGCACCAATCAGTTTTTTATTGAATAAGGGTGACAAACGAACACAAAATCCATCTGATGGCAAGTGGATTCTGTGGATTTTCTATAGACATCCACATCTATTCTCAGTTAAGAACCGAAATACAGTTGTGCTGTCACCCTCGAGAAATAAGTTGAGATGCCTTGTTTTCAGTAAAGTGCTCTCTGGTTCTTTACACTCACCATACGAAACTCTACAGTATTAAACTGCTATTTTACGCTGGTATTCTTTGCCCAGTCGAGACATTCGTGAAGCAGATATGAATAACTACCACTACCGCTACCACTTAATAAAATACAAATTAAATAGCTTTAATGATAATAACGTTAAATATTTATTTCTGGTGTTTTGGGAGAATCCTGCCGAGTTGGGATAAGAACACCCCCGTTCAATCCTAATGGACCTGAACTATGGTTCGCGCAACTGAAAGGGCAGTTCACGTGTTCTAGCATCAGCGCCACGAAATTTTGCTACGTCCTGACACAGCTAGAACCGCAACATACAGCAGAAGTACGAGACTTAATAGTTTATTCACCGGCCGCAAACAAGTTTGATACTGTGAATGCGGAGCTGATACGAAGACTCTCTGCTTCCCAGGAACGAAAAACCAAACAACTGTTAATGCATGAAGAGATAGGAGACAGAAAGCTGACGCAATTCCTTCGGCATTTACAGCACCTAGCTGGAGCAAATGTTTACTTGAGCAAATGCATTCATTAGGAAAATGTGCAGAAGCCGACTTGCCACACACTTGCAGACCTGCATCGCTGCGCGGCAAACAAAGATGTTGCTATAAAACAGCCGAAAAGTGGAAGAAATAAGTATGGAGTTACGTAGGCGTTCACGTTCACGCTCTAACGGTCCGAGAAGAAAACACCGCCCTCGTTTACGCTCACGTCCAAGCAATCACCCGCATTGCTTCTACCACTACCGTTTTGGTGGAAAAAGCACGGAAGTGTACTCAACCTGGCACCTACCAGAAGAAGGGAAACTACCAAGGCAGCCATTAGTAAACGACTACCTAGCGATTTCCAGCCACCTGTTTATTACGGACCGCAAAACAAAGGTGCCATAACTCTTAGATACAGGTTCAGACCTGTACGTCTTTCCACGATACGTTGTTCGGGAACCACGGAAAAAAGACAAAGTACTAGTTGTTCTCAGCCAACGGAACAATTATCTTTACTTATAACTTACTATTACTATTACTACTATTATACTTGCCATTAACGATCAACTTAAGACTTCGACGAGATTTTACTTGGCTATTCACCGTAGCCGACGTCTCGAAGCCCATCATCGGCGTCGACTTTCTAGGTCGCTACAACCTTCTAGTCGATTACCGTAACCAGCATCTGATCGATGGCGTAAAGTTGCTGACTGTTGCTGTATCACGTCAGACTTCAAGAGAGGCAATCTCATCTGTTCGAACAACTATCGATGACTGCGTTTACTATCTTCTGCTGAGAGAGTTTCCTGATCTTACTCGTCAAAGTTAATTAACCAAAAGTTAATTAGAGTACACTACATCCGCACTACTTCGGGTCCACCTGTAAACGTTCGTCTGCGTCGCTTGGACCCTGAGTGTCAGAAGATTGCAAAACAGGAGTTCAAGTAGATGCTGCGATATAGCGCGCAGATCTGATGGCCCTTGGTCTTCGCCACTGCATTTAGCTTGCAAGAAGGACGATGGCTGGAGACCTCGCGGTGATTACCGTTCATTGAACGCACACTCAATCTCGGACAGGTACTCCATCAGACTCTTGCAGGACTTTACACACCAGCTGGTCGGAAGTACTGTCTACTCAATATTGGATTTAGTTAAAGCCTACAACCAGATATAGTTTTTGAAGCTGACGTATGCAAGACCGCAATTACAACACCGTTTGGCTTATATGAGTTCCCATTCAAGGCTTACGACCTCAAAAAAGCCGCTTAAATGTTTCAGTCCTTCATGAACGAGGTTCTCAGGGCTTTGTCTTCTGTTTTGGATACTTGGACGACATCATGGTGTACAGCTCCAACAGCATGCACCATCAGAAACACCTAAGGCAACTTTTTCAAAGTCTGACGGAATACAGCGTCCTTATAAATATCTACAAGTGCGTGTTTGGGCAGTCTGAGGCAACTTCCTAGGATTTAAGGTTTCAGCAGTGGGATCCAACCACTGAATGCGAAGGTGCAGGCTATTCGATAATCCCCTCCACCAAAAACCGTCAAGGAATTCAGATGTATTCTCGGAATGTTAAACTTTTATGGCCACTTAATCCCAAATCCAGGTACCATTCAAGCTCCATCGAACCAAATGCTCGCCGGCACAAAGTCGAAAAGTTCGCAACCTATCAACATGACTCCCGCTCTGTTGGATGCCTTTAATCACTGCAAGAATAGTCTTTCTGAAGCCCCCCTATTGGTACACCCTGATTCACAGGCAGAGTTGGCTATTCATACAGATGCTTCAGATTTAAAAATAGGGGCGGTCCTGCAGCAATACCAGGACGGCAAATAGAAACCACTGGCATTATTTTCCAAGATAGGGGCGGTCCTGCAGCAATACCAGGACGGCAAATAGAAACCACTGGCATTATTTTCCAAGAAGCTAAGTCCAAGCCAGAGGAAGTATAGCCCTTATGATCGCGAACTTCTTTCCATCTACGTAGCCATCAAACACTTTCGATTCATGGTCAAAGCTTGAAATTTTGCAGTCGTAACAGACCACAAACCACTGACGTTTGTTTTTACAGCGTACCGAACGAGCTGCTTGCGACGCCAGTTTCACTATCTTGACTTTATCAGCCAGTTTATTACGGACATCAGATATATCACTGGAAGGGATAGTATTGTCGATGACATTCCACCCCGCATTAATGAAATTTCTATGCTCTTATACTACCAGTCCATAGCCAGTAAGCAAGACACTGATAGGGAGCTACAGGATCTGCTGAAGAACGGCTCTGCCCTGAAGGTGGAGAAGCTTAGGACACCGGGACAGGATCTGCAGATACACTGTGACGTCTTCACCTCGAGTCCATGGCCGTTTATCATACCTTCGTTCCGCAGACAGGTATTTGATACACTACATAACTTCAGTCATCCAGGAGCGAAGGCTACTGTCAAGCTGGCGACGGAGAAGTTTGTCTGGTCTGGCATTAAGCGTGATTTTAAGCAATGGGCAAAGGAGTACCAGCACTGACAACGATCCAAGGTGTAGCTCGGCAAAATTCAGCACCGCTCGAATCATTCATGCTACTTTCAGCACGCACGGCATATACATCTTGACCTGATCGGTCCCTTACCGTCATGTTCTGGAGACAAGTACTGCCTCACGATTCTTGACCGCTTCACTCGTTGTCCTGAGGCATACACACTTCAGGACATGACAGCAGAGACGTGCACCATCGCCCTAACAAATGTATGGATTTCACGCTTCGGATGTCGAGAACATATGACCACATACTGCGGCAGACAGTTACTCGACTACGCGTGCACGTCAGCAGATTGACCCTACAACCTACTTCTTGACATGGCAGTCGCAGCCGAACATTTTATGTGCGGAAAGACCTCAGAACATCGACGCATGTCTTCGTCTGCCTAAGCCCCTCAAGAAGACCACTCGAGGCACCCTACTAAGGTCCTTTAAAAGCCGTGACTCCAAAACATTCGACGTAGAAATCCAGGGCAGGTCACAAAGGATCTCAATTGACCGCCTAAAACCATGGTATGTAGCCAGAGAGACCGCAGAGACCATTCCACAAAATCGAAGTAACTATGTTCAAACTACCACCAAAACGACCAGAAGCGGACGAACGGTAAGGTTTCTGGATTAATATCGCTCGTAGTTACGGTCTCAGCGGGAGAGTAGTGTAGCGAGTAAATTAGTAGCTAGAACGGACCTAAAGATCACGCCACCACTACGTCATACATCGGATGATGTCCTACGTCGCCGATTAGCAATGCCCGCTCATTAGGGCGCATGCGTTCCCATTGGTAGCAGCGCTAGCAGAGTTCAATGGCCGCCTGTGTATCTATGTAATTTTTGTAATTGAGCTCTGCAATAAGAACAATTAGTGTTCTCGACGATGGCGGCATAGACGGAATTCAATGGCCGCCTGAACAGATATTATGCTCATTGTGAATACGACCAATCAGAGTGTAGTGTAAGACAAACAGCATTTTGTGATTTAAATTAATATTAATTATTTTTAGCTATATAAGCAATGGTTTCAATGTAATGACATACTTTTTGTACTCTTATCTTACTTTTACTTGCATGTTAATAAATAAAGTTATAAGTGGTTTGCAGTAATTTAATTGCTAAATGTAACGGCATACGATCCTGCTCCTACGTACTTACACATAAGAGTCCGTTGGCACTGTCTCACACGCGTCACATTACGGAGACAACTCTCTTACGCCCTATTGTACCAAAGCTATCCGGTTTAGTCTCAGCAAACATACCTGATGCGCTGCAATAGCGAAATAGTCCCATCAGCATCTTAAAGCTATTATTGTACTGAATACGTAGAGCATTTACAGATTTGCGAGGATATTTGATCCACAGGCTATACGTGTAAAACGTTTGGTAGTACGCCTTAAAAAGGGTTATCTTGACGGCTTTTGTACACCTTGCAAACCTGCGAGCCAGCATGTTGCAACTCACAGCTAACACTCTACGTTTCCATTCTATATTCGAGTCCTCATAGAGGTCCTCGGTAACCCAGTGACTCTAATTAAAGGTCCTCCAAGCCTGACCAGTGGGATCGCCTTAGATTATTTGTTCCCTGCCTTGACAAACAAGTAGTTCCCTCTTTTTGGAGTTATACCTGAGGCCATGGCCTTCCGCATACCTCTCACTTAAATATATTATTAACATCTAAAGTGCCCTAATCGAACGGCTCATCATCGCCATATCATCCACGTTATTGATGCTGTTTACAAAGTTACCATCTATTGAGCATCCGACGCTAGTTTTGCTAAGCTCATCGATCAATCCATTTATACACGGGTTAAAGAACCTCGGTGAAGTCAAGCCTCACTGCTCCACTCCGCACCTCAACCTATAATCGCTTGAGTATGAGCATGCCCACCTGACATTATTTATGTGGTTGTGGTGTGGTACCAATACCTTAATATATCCACTATCTCCCTTGGCGTGCTGGTTTCCCTCCGACTCTTATCTCATAATATGTCGGACGAGACCACCTCGGTAATCTCGATCACTTATATATTTCGGTATCCATTCCAAATACATTTCTTTTATGTTTACAAATAGGTTGTTCATTCAAGTCTAAGTATTTCCCACGCGGCCGACAAGCAATGAAATGAAATTAAAAACGTTTTCCTTTTGCTTTACTGCTTGCGCACATTCCTTTTCAAAGTTGAAACTAATAGCGGAATTTCGACACCAGAAACTCGGATACCAAAATGAATTTCAGCAATGTAGAATTCCAATACTATAAGAATACGTTCGCGAATTGAAACTTCATTGAATGAAGTACAAATATTGATTATTTGCCAATATACTCGTATATACCCGACGAAGTAAAACCATGCTGCAGCTATTAATTGTAAAGTTGTAGCACAAATGGGTCGGCTAGACCGGGTAAGGACCACGCTCTCACAGAATACCAGCGTTAAATAGCAGCTTAATGCTGCTGTGTTTTGTATGGTGGGAACCGGAGATCCTTTTTACTGAAAATGAGGCATTCCATTTTAGTCCTCACGGCTGACAACGCATCTGCATTTTTGATACGCAAACGAGGATAGATGTAGATTTCTATGGACCATAGCAACCACTTACCATCAGGTGGACTGTGTGCTCGCTTGTCACCCTTATCCTATAAAAAAAATTCTAATAGGCTCGACTCACTGGCGTTCTGAAGATATGTTGCATCTCTTTGCATTTTCTATGTTATTTACCACGGGGAGTGCTCTGAAGAATTGTTCAGATTAATTCCAGCCGCCAAATTTATCAACGCACATCCCGGCAAAACTTACGTTACCATCCACATCATCTGGATGTTGGCGGTTCACTACTGTGCGATTTACTAGGAGTTTCCTCGCACGACCACTTTGTAGAATCGTTTACCATCGGCAATTTATCCGGACTGATACGAGTTAGGGACCTTTAAGAAACTAGCTTACTTCTTTTCAGAAGGCCGTCAACGCACCTGCCACTGATGTTGCAGTTGTTTATGGGCGGCGGTCGATATTTTCCATCAGGTGAGCCGCATGCTCGTTTGCCTAAATTTAAAAAAATATTTTTTCATTTTAAACACAGTTATTTTAGTTCAAATAGGAATACGAGAGGATATGAGATTCATTAAAAGTAGAAAAAAATTGATACAGTCTATGAGAGCTCGTTACCGCTTCACAACATTTCATTGATATTGTGGCAGCTCATTATTATTATTAATAATAAAAAAATAATTAATTTCAATAAAGAAACATCCTCGATGTAGTAGCTTAACGAACCGACAACCGATGGGGAAGAAAGATTCTTGAATGACAGCCTCGCACCGTTAGGCGAAGTTATTTGCTTAAAGAAACTATATTATGTATGTGTGTTGTATGAATGCAAATATGAATTTATTAAACATTTTTGATTGAGATTCCATCCTCTTTCAGATATCTGTATGATTCGAATTTTTACAGGCATCTTAAGAATCCACGATAATTTAATATTTTATGACTATTATCCTTATAATTAGTTTTCACATCCCATCTTACCCATCTCATCGTCAATGTAATTTGTTTGATTTTATTTTAATTTTAATTTTATTACGTTAGTATTCTGTTAGAATGTTGTCCCTTCCTTGGTTGAGCTGACCCATTTGGGCTGCATCGTGTTTCTGACATTTGTAAACCTACATTATACACTCATTTCAATAAAAATTTAGGCTTGTTCTTATTGTTCACTTTTGAATAATAGTGGCATTCCTTAATTGAATTTTAAATAGTTCTTCATATATAGTAATCGTTATATTGCTATAATATATCTACGTGTATGCGATACGATTTATTAAAATAAGTATACCATGCCTATCCGCTTATAATATCATAAATATTTATATAAAAAGCGTATTTAACCTTGAGCGCAACAGAATTTAATTACTTCTTCGTAAGCAAACTAGGTGTTCTTCAATTAAATGTTTAAGGCTTAATATCTAGACGCATATTTTGATATTTTTAAAATAGATATTATTAAACATGTAAAGCACAATACCCATTTTATATATATAATTAACATTATTGTGTTTTTATGAACATAAGAGTCACAAACGTTTACATAGACCATATCAAGGCAATTGGTGCTACATTCTATAGAAATCTACATCTGTCCTCGATTTGGAATCAAAATGTAGATTGCGTTGTCACGCTTGAGGAATAAGATCAAATTAATGTCTCGTTACCAGTAAAAAAGTTCCCCGATTCTCTACACTCACCATAAGAAACACAGCATTATCCTGCTGTTTTACGCTGGTATTCTGTGAGAGTGTGGTCCTAACCCGTTCAGCCGACCCAAAATATTTCTGCAGCGTAGCTTTCCTACGTAAACGAGCCCAGTTTCTTACATTAAAAATTATCCATATATACAAATATTGACACACGAAAAAATTAATAAAATTACGTTATAAAATATGTGTATGTTTATATGTTAATATACAATTCGACTGTATGTTTTTATGTGTGCTACCTCATAACTTTGTACTGGGTGAACCGATTTCGATGATTCTTTTTTATATGAAAGCTGACAGTTCTCGTGTGGTTCCATATGAATTTGATTAAGGTCAGACCAATATTTTTTGAGTTATTCTTAAATAACTTATATTGAAGTCGGCTGTACAAAATTTTTAATTTTAAATAATAATTTAGTTTAGTTGTATATCGACGACTCAGAAATTTGGCCTCTAAATCGTTACTTTATTAAAAATTTCTCTTTACGGTTACCATTACAGCCAATCAAATGGTCCACTGGTAAAAATAGGCCTCACCCGTAGATTTCCTCATAATATGGAAAATGTTTGCCGTAGTTGCCACGCTAGGCAAGTAGTGTGGTATTCTCAGTTTATTTTATTTTTTTTTATTTTTTTATGAAATATACAAGAGAGCACACAGCCCACCTGATGGTAAGTGGTTGCTATGGCCCATATACATCTACATCTATCCCTTGATTTAAGAATCAAATTGTAGATGCGTTACCCCCTGAAGGCTAAAATGGAATGCCTTGTTTCAGTAAAAAGGTATTCTATGAGAGCATAGTCCTTCTTCGGCCGAGCCGACCTATTCGTGCAGCAGTAATTTAGCTGCAGCATGGCTCTAACCACGTAAAAAATCAAGATGTCTTAATCGTCACAAGATTTTTTTCAGTTTTTCGAAGTAGAGATTGGTTGACGGTAATTATATTAGTAGTCTGGATTAAGTACAAGTAAACAAACAAGCGATTGTTTGCTTTTAATTACTAATGAAACACGGACGAACCTCAAGATGTGTGTTTACGGTTTGATGTGTTTCTAAGGCCACTCACACGACACTGCGCTAACATGATGGTTCTGTTAAGTGTTTTAACATAGGTACATCTTACATAGATTGCTTAATAATCCCCAAAAATTCTTTATGCGTTACAAATTAATGTTACCAAATGATTCTGGTACATAAAATTTGTCTCATAACGTCTTGTGGGGTGATTCAAAATTTTAATGTTGTATTTTATTTAGACTTATTAGAGAACTAAGTTACTGGCGTAGTAATATCTGATCTTAATCAACGAAAACTCTTCCACAACCCATACAATAGCATAGCGTTATAAGAGTTAGAGCGATTGAGAAGCATGTTGCGCGGGTCGGAAATCGCAGAAGCTGAAGAGATGCCACAAAGCTGTCTTTAATCTGGACCTATTATTATGGCATTAACATTGTGATCACTAAAAACCTTAAATCTATATATGTATATGAGAGATTTTTGCTTATGTATTGACTCATCACGATAATGCCTACATATTTGAAAGGAACTTCGGATATTCCTGTCACCGAGTAGATGTCAGCTAAGAAAAAAGAAGAGGTTGCGGTAAAAAAAAGCAAATTTTTAAACTAAAGCTCGTAGGTATAGAAACTAGGCCAGAATATTCTTTTCGACAGGTTAAAGTTTACCAAGAACGGAGTTTATGAACTTCCGCCCACAAAGAGCAGTGCGGGGTCGTTAAAAAAACTTTTAATGTCGCTTCTCACCGTCTGTACGCTTAGATCTTTTAAACTACGTAACAAATTTTGATTGGATTTTTATCAATAGACAGAATGATTAAAGATAAAGGTATGAATGTATAATTATATATATATATATATATATATATATATATATATATATATATATATATATATATATATATATATATATATAACAACATGTAACATAATTAACGCACTTTGAGAAAGTAGTTTGTTCAGAATCGTTTACTGAATCGATTTCTATCATTTTTAATATAGGTAATTTTTATCCCAAAAATAATTGAAACTACGTAATTTACAGTCACACTAAACCTGTACAGTCAAAACAAACTGAAATGGACCGTAACTCAAGGCAATAAAACTTTTAAAAGTGCAGTTTTATTTGTATTAATACAAATTCCGTCATTCAATACAAAATAAAGAAAAATGAACCTTATTTCCTGGGTAAATGGGATGGAGCGAGATAGCACGTTACTGGCGCGGGCGCTCTGCGCTAGCCGGCAACGATGAAAGCTAACTTAAATATACTTAAATTAAAACAATATTTATTAGTCACGCGCGGACATTATGAGTGGAAAGTACTTACGAGATTGTTTGCAAATAATTTTTTCGCGCGCGATGTCTTTCCAATACAGCAACGTTCAGTACACCGAAATGGTAAGGACTTTGGCACAGTGTGGTGATAATGTGGCTCTAGCTTGCAGAACATTCAACCAAAGGTATGGTACAAGAGTAGACCGCAGGACTATGTTAGCTGCTACTCAACGACTTCGTGACCACGGAACGTTCCGTGCGAACACGGCCATCGACAGGGGAGCCAATATGCATACACGTACTCGTCTTCAAAATGAAATACTGGACTATTTCGATGAGAATCCCCATGCCAGTACTCGAGAAGCTGCCCCACGCTTTTAATGTAGTCATATGCATGTGTGGAGAACACTTCGTGGTGATAAAGAACATCCGTTCCACCTCAGAAGATGCCAGGAATTGACTCCAAATGATTACGCGCCACGCTTGCAGTTCAGCCGCTGGTTATTAGAAAATTGGCAACGGAACATAATTTGGACAGATAAAAGTACATTCACACGTGTGGGGATGTACAATCAACACAACACACATTTATGGATGCACGAAAATCCTCACGCATGCAGAGTAGATTCCTTCCAACACCGTTTCTCAATTAACGTCTGGGCCGGTATCATTGGTAGATTCATATTGGGGCCTGTGTTCTTACAAAGATTAACAGGAGACGCATATTTACTGTTTTTACGAGAAACTCTACCTACGCTGCTAGAAGACATACCTCTTAACAATTTACAAGAGGTATACTACCAACACGATGGTGCCCCTGCTCATTATACTAGGAGTATTCGACAGTACCTTGAAAATGAGTTTGGAGAGCACTGGATCGGACGCGGCGGCCCAGTTCTGTGACCTCCCAGATCAGCTGATTTGAAGCCTCTTGACTTTTATTTGTGGGGACGTATTAAATCATTAGTTTATTTTAGTGAGACAACAAGTGCCTAAGACCTAAAAAATAGGATAGTGAACGCTTTTGGAATAGTGAAAAATGACACTGAAGTGATTTCTAAATTAAAATACCAATTAAGAAAACGCTCATTAAAATGTATTGATCAAGGTGGTGGACATTTTGAAAGTGTACTAAAACACAACGTTGCATGAGTGTTTAGGCTATCAGTAAGTTAAGTGTTTGTTTTATTTTTAATTATTATAAATATTTTGATTCACATCTTTTAAACACGCCGTCTTTGAATTATGGTGGAAGTATGGTCGCCTCTTATTTTTAGCAGTTCATTATTATTTACAATTACAATTAAAATGTTATGCTAATGCATAACATTTTGTAACGAATATTGCCTATTAACATTGTATCATTGTGATGATCATCAGTGTGATGTAAAAATTGAATCAAATGTTTACTAGACCTAATAAACAACTCGATTCTCGGAGTTTTTAACAGTGGTAGAGCCACGCGGTAGCTTTTGCTGTCGCACGGATGGGCCGGCTCGAACCGGGGTGGTACCACGACCTCACAGAATACCAGCGTGAAGTAGAGGTTTACCTCTGCGTTTCGCTTGGTGAGTGCAGGTGGCCGGAGGCCCTTTTTACTGGAAATGAGGCATTCCAACTTAGTCCTCACGGGTGACAACGCATCTGCATTTTGATTCGCAAACGAGGATAGATGTATATGTCTATGGGCCGCAGCAACCACTTACCATCAGGTGGACTGTGTGCTCGTTTGTCACCCTTATCCTATAAAAAAAAAGTACGTACATCAGTTAGTGTTCATAGGTAGATATTTTTTAACATAAACAATTGTGTATTGTCGGCTTTTTTTCAAAACCTATACCTACGTGAGCGACTGCGTGCTTTTGTGGATTAATACTGTGACCATAACACTGCTCCGGAATTAGTATAACTAATTTAATAAATAATCAATGCATAAACATGTTTAATTAAAAAGTCAGTATATGTGTAATGATTATAACATAATATACTAATTGGGTGTTTGAGGGTGTGCGTTAGTTACGTTATAAATTGTATATATATAAATATTTATATATATATATATATATATATATATATATATATATATATATATATATATATAATTCTTCTGTTCGTGTGTATGTATGTAACTGAGCTCCAACTAAACGGCTGGAGACCGATTTTGATGAAATTTTGTGTGTGATTTAATTGATTTGACCGTTTAGATTCACAATAGACTCGGTAGGTGGCGCTGCTGACAAAATCCAAAAATCACTCGTGCGAAGCTGGGGTAGATCACTAGTATGTTATAAGATGGAATAAATAAAAATAAAATGGATCAGAGGTTGACAATTAATTAATTACAGATCCTACTAAAATCTCCGAGTTTTAATGAATATGTCATTAGTCTTACTAATAGATCTCCCACTAATAAATATATTGACACAAATAAAACTACTATATCTAGCAGTATTTTTTTGAATCCATATGGTTATGCCGATGTGATAAATACATATAATATACATAGATATGAGTAAAGCCTTTGATTTCGTTTCACACAAACTTCTACTAAACAAATTTGACAACTTAGGCATTCGTGGATCATTTTCGTGGGCATTAAATTGGATAGAATCATATCTTAAAGATCGAAAACAAAGTGTTGAAATTTCAAGGTTAAATTATAATAAAGAACTTGAGCAGTATAAATCACCGTACCTAATTAATGGATATGGCGTGCCACAGGAAAGTGTACTTGCTCCACTTTTGTTTTTATTTTATAATAATGACATGTCTTATGCAACGAATAATTTATATTATATATTGCTATGCTAATAACATGTTACAAAAAATCTGACATTGGTAAATTTGTAAATGACATTAATAATTCTTTGAAATTAATAATTGAATGGTTAGAATATAATAATTTACACATAAATATAAACAAAACCAAGTTAATACAATTGTTATAAATTTTAAAAACGATTTATTAATCTTTCTATTCGGTTAGCGAGTTGTTGGAAAAACAATAATTATCTTTATTTTTTTAAATAATTATATTTTGGTAATTATATTTTATAATGTGACATGAAATTATAAATATTAATGATATGATAATGCAAATAGTAGTAAATGTTTTTGTTCATTAGGTCACTTTCAATTTTTTTTTGCCATTTATTATGCATTGTATCTATTTTTTTTTTGTTGATTTAATTTATAATGTACTTTATCATACTTAATGTTTATAAAATTCAATAATTTTGTACACCAGAAATGGTTAATGTGTTGTACTATATTTTTTATACCAACTGTAAAACACACACATTATGCAAAATAAATAAATAAATATCGATCATCGCATCTAAATCGGTCGAGCCGTCTCGAGGAAAAACTTCGCTACAATTCATTTCAACGAGGGATTTTTTTAATTGCAGCGAGCTAACACCATAAAACCTATCTAAGAACCATCGCCAATTAATCACAAACTCTTTACAGACCACCGCATCGAAATCGGTCAAACGAGCATGCAGGTCACCTGATAGTAAGTGACTACCGCCCGCCCATGAACAACTGCAACACCAGGGGAACTGGGAGAATTACAGATGTGTTGCCAGCCTTTAACGTTTTCACACAAAATACTCTTTGCAGCGCCCCTGGTACTTTACGTGGTAGAGCCATGCTGCAGCTATATTAATAGTATAGTTGTAGCACGAATGGGTCGGCTCGACCGGGGAAGGACCACGCTTTCACAGAACACCAGCGTAAAATAGCACTTTAATGCTGCTGTGTTTCGTAAAGTGAGTGTAGAGAACCAGAGACTGCTTTTACTGGAAAAGAGGTGTTCTATCTTAGTCCTCACGGCTAACAACGCATCTGCATTTTAATTCGCTAAAGAAGATAGATGCAGATGTCTATGGGCCACAGCAACCACTTACCATCAGGTGAACTGTGTGCTCGTTTGTCACCCTTTACTATAAAAAAAACTATCTAAGATCCATCGCCAATGAGCCACAAAC
This sequence comes from Parnassius glacialis, assembly GCA_033319125.1. Classification (NCBI taxonomy): domain Eukaryota; kingdom Metazoa; phylum Arthropoda; class Insecta; order Lepidoptera; family Papilionidae; genus Parnassius; species Parnassius glacialis. The sequence continues at coordinate 7,786,545 of JAVANC010000009.1, forward strand.
CCTTTACAGGAAACCGTATCGAAATCGGTCAAACCGTTTTGTAAATAAATGGGAACATTCGTTTGCAACCTAAATATTCACTGCAGTGCCCCCTGGCGAGCTAACACCATAACATTTAACTAAGAACCATCGCTGATGAGTCACAAACCCTTTGCCAAAAAAGGTACTGAAATCGGTTAAGCCGTTTGGAGATAAATGGGAACATTCGTTTGCACACACCAAGAAACAAACAACATCTCACCCTAAACGCATACACGATCATTACAAAATATAGGATATTCAAATAAAATATTGGAAAATAACTTTTGGCCATAAGTTCGGTTACTTGTTAAAATACATAACTTAAAAAGAACAATGTAATTAGGCAGTGAAATTTATGTATACATATATAAGGAAGTTTAAGCAATTAAGAAAAAACAATTTTATTAAATGTAGCCTTTAATTTTGTTACAGGCCTCACAAATTTATGGATTTACGCACTATTTACAAAATTTAGACTATTTCAGCATTTAAGAGTCTAAATTCTCCAGAGATTTCTTTAACAACTCATAGTTGGAGCAATTCATGTCGTTTAGGACTGATTCTAAACATTGCTAGGTTTAGATTTATGATTTTTTATATTTACACGAATACTACACGTTTAAAAAACCTTACGGATTTTTATGCGTTCAATTTTAATAAGATGTCAGATACTGTAAAATTACTAACTCAGGATGGACAGTACACTCAAATTTGTAACCTTTAATTGTAAATCAGCCAAAAGATCAGTTGAATGCTTAAGAGGACTATGTGAGATAGCGGATGTAATAGCTGTGCAAAAAACGTCGTTATTTCCACATGATATAGTAATCCTTGGAAATATTCATCGGGATTTCATGTCTACTGAAAAATCAGCAGTGGATACATTCGTAGGCATAATTAGAGACAGACCGTATGGTGGAGTCGCATTATTATGGAGGAAGAGTGCTTTTAAAATAGTGTAGTAAAGTGTAACAATACCTTGCAGCAATTAAGTTGCAACCACAAGAGTGTACGTTTTTTATATTCTCAGTCTATATGCCAACAGACTGTAGTAATTTAGTTGAATTCACTGAGTGTCTGAGTGAAGTAAACGCAATTATGGAAAGTAAGGCGGTTGAAAATTTTTTGTTTTCATTTTAGGCGATTTTAATGCACACCTTGGTACGCTTCTTGGTAACGAATTATTAAGCTTTTGTTCAGAATGTTTGTGGTCCTGCGTGGATATTGTGACGTTTCATAATTATTATTAATAAATAATAATTAAATTCATTAAAATTATATTTTAAACAATTAAAATGCAATATTAAGTATGAAGTTCAAATATGTTCATTTGGAATATTGAATATTATAATACAGTTAACGCATAAATTGTCTCTGAAAATCTCTAAATTTATTAAAATTCTGTTCAAAATATTTAAAATGTATTAAATCATATAAATACAAATCAATTTTATTGCAATAATAAAGATAAATAACATTTGTAATATAATAGAAAAATGGATCAAAATTTTCTAAGTTGATGAAGGTGTTCTTTTAATGTTCCCTTACATGGGGACGTTGCCGGAGACACATACCCAAGGTTGTACATATATATGGGGTGGTCGGCTGACCGACTGCTAGTAGTAAGGTTGCACAAAGACTAGACCTATATTAGGGACTTATGATAGTAAGGTCTAACGAACCAAAACATTAATATAGAAGGTCTCTATGATGCATAAGCATTATGGTAGCAGAGTTATGACTTGAAGTCCCATATGAATAAGATATACAATAGTATGATCTATGAAATAAAGCAAATATGTGGAAGGTCTCAAATATGTAAAAGCATTATATTGAAAGAAATGGGACTAGAAAAGGATTATTATAGTGGCGTGTAGGTTGCTTTATAGCGTCTGAGACCGAGGTAAACTTGGACTCGCTAACCGATGTGTCTTAGACATATCATCTTAGTGCCGGTGGTAAGCGCGTTTGTACTAACAATACAACTTGCCCGTGGACATTGCACATCCCTACTGTTTGTGGGCGGCGTATTAGCGCATAGCGTTATGATACTTCGGCTATATTTCGGATTAGGTTGAGTGTGTTTGGTAGTACTTTTAAATGCAGCAAGCATACTAAACTCCATGTTTTAGTGTAATAGCGCTATGATACGTGGAGTTTTGGCTACTGACGTCTTAGTACCGTGCTACTATGATACGTTAATGGTATTTTTAGTTAACAACATTATCAATTTTGTTACCAAAGTCGATAGGGATCATGTGGGTGTCTTGTGAAGGGGCGTCATCCGTATGATAGTTGCATTGATGCTTACTGCTACTTGCAGTATTAGATCTTGTGATGGATCTGCGGGTGTGCTGCACCTGATTCGACGCATCTTGTCGATGGTTCTGGTCGATGAAGGTATGCGGGTGGTGATGTCTGCTGGGACCTTGGGATGGTGTAAGCCCGACGATAGTCATATTGATGCTTGTTGCGTTCTGCAGCATTGCGTCTCTGCGATGGTTGTTTGGCGGGTCGTTATTCTCAATGGCACTCCCTGCGTCTTGGTTTGACTCACAACCTAAGTAGCTGTGCCCAAGTTGGGTCCCTTCATTGCGGGGCTGCAGACTGTCTGACCTCCATGATGTTTTATATAACAACATAGAAATATATCTCTATAAAGTTCCCACTTTTGAAAGATTGAAGGCGACTTGTTTGTGGGTGAGACAAACATGATCGAAAAATGCATATACCCAACGTCTGTGACACAAACCCTTTCTGATGGCGAATTATTACTAATATCTTATAACTGCCTATTGGCTATATCTGCCATTGTATTGGTTGGTGGAGCATATGTGTTGACCTCATGCGGGTAGTAGCTGAAGGGAGAATCTGAGGAGGCTCTCAAGGCTGCGGCCGAAAACCGCGCAACGTGGGACCCCATTCCCTTGAGGTGAGCGGTAGACTCATGACACGGTCTGCGGCCAATTGGCCGTGCTGACCATGCAATTGGTGATGATGCCTTACACTTACACCACGTCGGTCTGGCAGGTGGCGGCGCTCACAGAGGGCTTTTTATGGCCAGTGTGCCTATTGTTGCCTAACCCGTGTGACGTACATTCACTGTGGCTGGATTTGATCGTATTCTGTATGGCGTTTACCCGCATTGACATGCGCGACTTCGGTCGATGTTTATGCTTACGCACTATCAAGGGGCCAAGTCCTCTTTTATTGGTACGCCAGTTATGTTGCTGTGGACTACGGTTCAGTTCCCAACTTAACGTTCCCTACGGGGGGAGCGCATTAAAATCGTTGGCGCTCACCGTGCACGGCGTATGTGGAGCCGTGTGCCTCCTCCACATTTTTTTTAAATGTGGGAGAGCGAAGCCCTTGTATCTGGTATTTGATATAAAAATGTAAGCCTTTTCCAAGCGGGAAGGGATTAATTAATAAGAAATTGATTTTTGTGAACCAGATACAAGTGGAATAGGAACAATTTATTGTTCTAAACCTTTTTGAGCTCTGTCTTCGCGAGCGGGGTTCTTTAGCTTATAAGACACTATCAACAGCTTTCGATTGCTCTCGTGAATATTCATTCTTCCAAGATACACCTAAAAGAACTAAGTTACTATGCAAACACAACGTAAATAAGGGTCCTAACTAAGACGATCACGCCATAAATTTATTAAACGGCCTATATTTGAACCTTTGGAAAGATCAATATATGTTTAATATACTGGTCACGTAAATAAGATACATTTTATGAGACAATAGAGGTAATCTCTAGCAGTTGTAATAATTTAAATAATTTAGAATGTAGCTTACATCTTTAATTGTATGACTCCACAGAGTGATAATGGATATTGTTTACACCTGGTGCATCAAAATATACAAGGCATGGTAGGCAAAGAGCTAGAAATTGAGTTGTTCTTAAATAGCAACAATATTCATATTTTATGTATTACTGAACATTGGTTAAAAGCTTATAACTTAATGTTTAACTTCAGTAATCACCAGATGGTCAGTTCTTTCAATTGAGAAACGGTTTTAAGAGTTGGCTCCTTAATATTAGCTAGTAAATTATTGTCATGTAAAGAACGTAAAGATATTGTGAGCCTCTCTGTTGAGCGAACTGTAGAAATGGCATGTGTTGAGTTTGAGCACCTCATTGTTGTAAGCGTCTACAGACCCCCATGTTCTATATACGATGCTTTTGAAAAAATTATGAAGGAAGTTTTTGCTAAGCTTAATAAACAGAATAAATTTGTTGTAATATGTGGAGACTTTAACATCAATCTCCTAGAAGCTTCCTCAATCAATATTAAGTTTAGATCTTTGTTTAAATCATATGGTATTTTTAATTTATTTTTAGAGCCAACGCGTATTGCTCAATCTAGTGCAACATGTACAGATAAAATTTTTACAAATGTGAAGCCGTTGCATAAATGTATAATTCAAAAATTAAGTTCTGATCACTGCGTACAAGTAGTTTCGTTACCATATGTTCACAAAAAGCAAGTAGATAAGAAAGTTATGTTTGTTCCAGTAAATGCACGTCACTTTGAGAAATTGAGTAGTAACATAGTGAAATAACTTCCATCACTTTCATACCAAAATGATCCAAATTTTATGTATGGAACATTATTTAAGCTTATTTGCAATGAATTTAATAATACTTTTACTTCTAAAAAAATCTCCTTGAGCAGTCGGAAGTCATTAAATGAATGGGTGACAGTAGTCAGAGACCATAAGATCAGACATAGGTTATATGATCTTTACCATGAAAGGTCATATAATCATAGCGTCGAATATAGGGAATATGTAAAAAAATATTCAAAAATATTTAAGAGAGTGTACTCCACAGCTAAGTCTTTGCATTTGAGCAACAAAATTAAGACGGCTTCTAATAAAATTAAAACGACATGACGTATAATTAATAGCGAAACTGATAAGATCAACTCTCGCAATTCAAACTACCAGTTAAGTGTTAATAACGAATTAACCGAATCAGATCAGGACGTTGCAATGGGTTTTGAGAAATATTTTACCGATATTCCGATATTAACCACTAAGTCACTGAATTCTTCTCCTGCGGTCACCGAATCATTACTTAAACAAAATGTAAATGCGCGTATAAAAAATTTTACATTTCATAAAGTATCATCAAAAGATATTGTAAAGTATTTTAAACTTATTGATGTTAAGAAAACTGCGGATCTGTGGGGGATTTCCGTTAAAGTTATTGCGTCTATAATAGATACAATCGCGCTTCATTTAGCTATTATTTTTAATACTAGTATCGAATCTGGTGTGTTTCTTGATTTAATGAAGTATAATAAAGTAATACCTTTATTTAAATTTGGTAGTACATTAGACCCCGCCAATTTTAGACCTACTTCTGTACTACCAACACTTAGTAAGATTTTTGAAAAAAATATTCTTGATCAAATGTTAAATTTCTTTAATATAAATAATTTACTTCATAAAAATCAATTTGGTTTCACAAGGGGTCGCTCGACAACTGATGCCGTTGTTGAGCTGATTAAATATATATTTAATGCATGGGAGAATTCACAGGATGCTTTGGGTATATTTTGTGACCTATCCAAAGCCTTCGATTGTGTTCACCATGAAACATTAATCAGGAAACTTAACACTACGGTGTAAGAAGTGATGCTCTTAAATTAATTATTTCATATTTAAGTAAGAGAACGCAAAAAGTTGTCATTAACAGTATGAATTCTTCCGGGTCGATGGTACAGATGGGCGTGCCTCAAGGCTCAATTCACGGCCCCTTTATGTTTCTTGTATACATTAATGACTTACCTTACATAGTAGGAGATAACCATGATATAGTATTATTTGCAGATGACACTTCTTTAATTTTCACATTAAGTCGACAATTGCTAAAATATGACGAAGTAAATAATGCTATATCTAAATTAGTAAATTGGTTCAATGTTAATAATTTGCATTTAAATGGCACTAAAACGAAATGTATGAAATTTATGATTCCAAATGTCAAACAATTAAATACTAATGTAATTTTAAATGGGGGAAACTGAGTCTTGTAGATACCACCATTTTTCTTGGAATCACACTAGACGCGAAGCTTCAATGGAGCCCCCATATATCAAAACTAGCAAGCAGACTTAGTTCTGCAGCATATGCCGTAAAAAAGATTAGAAGTCTAACTAGTGTTGAAACAGCTAGACTAGTTTACTTTAGCTATTTCCATAGCAAAATGTCGTATGGTATTTTGCTATGGGGACACGCAACTGACACTGAAATTATATTTGTTTTACAGAAGAGGGCCATTAGAGCAATTTATGATTTAAAGCCTAAAGAGTCGCTGCGACAAAATTTAAGGAAATTAATATATTAATTTTGGCTCCTCAATACATTTATGAAAATGTAATGTACGTCCACAAAAATAAAAGTAGTTTTACAAAAATAAATGATATTCATTCTGTAAATACTAGGAACAGACACAAGCTAGTAGTACCAGTTACTCGACTCCATCGCGTCAGTAATTCATTCTTGGGGCGATGTATACGCTTTTACAATAAAATTCCAGAAAATATACAAAATTTGACCTGCTCAAAGTTCAAAAACTTTATAAAACTAAGTTTGTATAAAAAGGGTTATTATAGTATTAAAGAATTTATAGATGATAATAACCCCTGGAAGTGAGGTGATCGCTCCCAAGCTATTTCTAATTTGTTGTGTTGTTAATTTGTGTAACATACATGATTTTAAGCTGCTATTCAAAAAAAAAGTCCCGCTGGGTTTCTTGCTGGTTCTTCCCAGGACAGAGGTTTTTTTTCGAACCAGTGGTAATTATACAAAAGAGTGACTTTCAATAAGTATTATTTATAATCTATATTGAATAAAAAAGTTTCTGTTTCTGTTTCTGATATATTTATATATCTTATAGATATACATTCTAAAGAAATACAAGTACAAGTATATATAGAAAGTGGGTGGGGGGACTCGTTACAATATGAGCGTGCTTCCATTAGACACATATACGTTTGTTAGTGAGGTACATGATAGTCAGAGATGGCTTGACCATTGCATTGTTACGGAAGCGGCTAAAATTTAGTTGTCGGAACAAAAGTTATATATAGTGCATATTATTATTATTATTTCTAACAGTGGTAGAGCCAAGCGGCAGCTTTTGCTGTCACACGGATGGGCCGGCTCGAACCGGGGTGGTACCACAACCTCACAGAATACCAGCGTGAAGTAGAGGTTTACCTCTGCGTTTCGCTTGGTGAGTGCAGGTGGCCGGAGGCCCTTTTTACTGGAAATAAGGTATTCCATCTTAGTCCTCACGGGTGATAACGCATCTACATTTTAGAGGATAGATGTAGATGTATATGGGCCGCAGCAACTACTTACCATCAGGTGGACTGTGTGCTCGTTTGTCACCCTTATCCTATAAAAAAAATTATTCTGATCACTATCCAATTAAAATTAAGTGCAACAAAAGCTTGATTAGATGTAACAGTGCAAATAATTATTATTATTTGCACTGTTACATTTTAGTATTAAATTTTAGTAAATAAGATAACATTGGGTAAAAGAAATGATATTTTTTTATATAGGATAAGGGTGACAAACGAGCACACAGTACACCTGATGGTAAGTGGTTGCTGCGGCCCATAGACATCTACATCTATCCTCGTTTGCGAATCAAAATGCGGATGCGATGCATTGCGATGGGCACCACAGAGCATGTAATAAAGAGTTCCAAACCTTGAAGTACCACATTAACGTCAGGATCAGCAACAACGCTGGGATCGTCCGGCAAGAAGCAAACTCGCCCCCAAGCAAAATATAAAAAACCGCATCCTACCCCAATCGGCCAACATAAATATAGCGTTAAGCACGGCAGCAGCATGCAGAATGCAACTGCGACGTTATTGCGATTGGCACTACACTCCGGACAAGACAATAGTCCGATGAGCCTAAAGGAGCGTCGACAGAATTCTGATCCGTCCGGATGAGAGGCCAGCAGAAGGTCCAACAGGGAAGGTGCATTTTTTTATTTATAGGATAAGAGTGACCCGAAATCATTAGCATTGTAATCGCAAAAGTGCTTGACAGTCTGCTTGATAAATATCTGCAAAAACACATCTCCTTGCATGACACACAATTTTGTTTTCGACCAAAACTATCAACAGAGAGTGCAATTTTCTGTCTCAAGTATATAGTCAAGTATTACACGACCAGAAAAACCCCTGTCTATGCATGCTTCTTGGATTTATCCAAAGCATTCGACTTGGTGTCTTATAAGCTGTTATGGCAAAAACTGCAATACTCGTACATGATGATATTATTTCTCTGTTCCAATCTTGGTATTCACATCAAACTAACTACGTTAGATGGGACACTGATATATCACACGAATATGGCTTAGAAGAGTGTGGGGTAAGGCAAGGCGGATTAAGCTCTCCTACCTTATTCAACTTATATATTAACAGGTTTATCGCTGAGCTCAACAGCACTGGTATTGAATGTCCAACAGACAGAGTCAATATAAATAACATAAGTTGCGCGGACGATATGGTATTGTTGAGCCCATCGATCAAAGCACTAAGGCAATTAGTGAAAATTTGTAAAACATATGCTAGTACTCATAGGCTTATATACAATGCCAAAAAGAGTGAGCTAATGATTTTTGGGGCAGACGCTAAGATAAGTGCTAACTTACTGCCTGTAAATTTATGTGGGACAGTTATAAAAAAAGTACCTCAGTTTAAGTATCTGGGGCACTGGCTCACAGAAAACATGAGCGATGACTGCGATATTGAGAGAGAACGCAGAGCACTGGCAGTCCGTTGCAACATGCTGACTCGCAGATTCGCTTAGTCTACTACACAGGTTAAAGTAATGGTCTTCAATGCGTACTGTCAAACATTTTATACGTGTAGCATGTGGGTTGGGTACACGCAGCGGACGTATAGTGCACTGCGCGTTCAATATAACAATGCGTTTAGGATTTTGATGGGACTTGCTCGTCACTGTATCGCATCTACTATGTTCGCGGATGCACGTACGAACAACTTTTATGCTATAATGTGAAAGAGATGCGCCTGGCTTCTTTTTCGTATTAAAGACTCTTCTAATAACATCCTAAGCGCTTTGGCCGATAGATGGGACTCTCCGCCTTAAAGACACTGGATTCGCCTACACATGCATAAGCGTTAAAATGTTAAATTGCAGTAAATAATATAAAATGTATTTTTTAAATAAGTAACTTTGGTAATTTTTGATATTGTTTTTTTATTGTATGATTTTTTTTGTGTTTTTTATTTTGGATTTTAAGCAATGTTAACTAACAATAAATATAAAAAATGTAATGTTACTAACCTATTTATGGATCATTGTCTAAAATAAAGTCTATTATTATTAATTATAATATGCTTAATTCCCAACGTTCTGTGTGCTTCGAAATCTGGCGGTAACCTGGGTTAAGTTCTAAAATAAAGTCTATTAATATTAATTATAATATGCCTAATTCCAAACGTTTTGTCTGCTTTGAAATCTGGCGGTAACCCGGGTTAACTATGCCATCAGAACGTCAAACACGCATTCGAAACGACGTAAATTGAAAATGAAAAAATAAGTTTAACTAAAAGCAATCAAATTCGTAAAATTAGTTTTGTTCAACATGTTTGAGTCCCGGTAGGAGCAGTTTTGTCAGCAGTATATAGTTAAAAAGTGTAATGATGAGAGGCTACACAAACCAAGACAGTTTCTAGTTAAACTTTGGCCAAATTCTTTAATCCTTTGGTGCCCTTGTTATTTTTTTTTCCATCCGTACCTTTTAAGATTTATTAAGTAAAACACAAAGTTATTTAATATTAAAATTTCAAGTAGGAAGGCAACCCTCTCTAGTATATGAAGCACTTTGGTACCTCTTCGTTTTGTGTATAAATCACAAGGACACAGCTCAAAACTTGTCGACATCGTTACACTATTTAGTGGGCGCTGTACATCATATCGGAAAGAGTCTGCCTCTGAAGAAACTTCCTTTCCCATGGGTTATCATTTCTTCAAGCAAGATGTTTAGCTCATTGCCACTTCAGTTTACTGTGCTGTATCGGTTACTATGGGGAGGAATAGGGGAGAAATAGGGGATAAATGGGGAGGAGTTGAGTCTTGTGGATACCACTGTTTTTCTTGGTATTACTATTGACGCGAAACTTCAATGGGGCCCCCATATATCTAAATTAGCAAGCAGACTTAGTTCTGCAGCATATGCTGTAAGAAAGATTAGAAGTCTCACAGATGTTGAGACAGCTAGATTAGTGTATTTTAGTTACTTTCATAGCGTAATGTGTTATGGAATTTTGCTATGGGGTAATGCGACTGATATTGAAGCTATATTTGTTTTGCAAAAGAGAGCCGTACGGGCGATTTATAACCTAAATTGTAAAGAGTCCCTCAGAGAAAAATTTAAAGAAATAAACATATTAACTTTTGCATCGCAATATATTTATGAGAATGTAATGTATGTGCATAAAAACATAAATAGCTTTAATAAGAATAAGGATGTGCATACTTTAAATACTAGGAACAAACATAAGCTTGTAATGCCAGTTACTAGACTCCACAGAATCAGTAATTCATTTATGGGGCAATGTATACGCTTTTACAACAAAATCCCAGAACATATTCAAAGTTTATCAATAAACAAGTTTAAAAGTGTTATTAAAGAAAAACTGTACAGGAAGGGTTTTTATAATATCAAGGAATACATGAATGAAAATAACCCCTGGGAATAGGGTGATCGCCACCATGCTGGTTCTATGAAAATATCATTTAAAAATTGTATAAACAAAATTATGTTAATTGAAATTATGTTTAAAAAAAAAAGTCCCGCTGGGTTTCTTGCTGGTTCTTCCCAGGACTGAGGTATTTTCCGAACCAGTGGTAAATAAAAAATGACTTTCAATAAGTATTATGTAATAATCAATATTGAATAAAAAATTATTCTATTCTATTCTATTCTATTCTATGGTTCGAGAACCAGAATCAGGATATGAATAAGGAAAAACCAATGATAATTAAAATTTAAATAATAAATTATTTATTTTCATATTATAATGTAAGATTATTAAATGTATTTTGTAAAATAAAATTTATTGTTGATATAACTATATTATAGCGTATTTCGACACCCATGTCATGATAACGTTGCATTAACTTAACTGATATTAGTCTATTAATAATCGCAATGCCAGGTATGCGCTACCAAGTATGTTGTAATATCAGTGATTAAAGATGAGCTTTGTATGATTTGTTATTGCTGTGCCATTTATTGTTATTATTACAATAACGTACATTGTATTTACAGCATTTATGTTATTAACAGCTTCAAACAAACTTAAGCGTAGGGCGGTCCCTCAATAAATGGATTAACGTTGATAAATGGAGGAAGTCGATGGATGCAGGTGGCTTTGGACCGTTTTTTCGTTACTACTTATCGTTTAAGCGTTACTACTGAGCTATGTTCAAAAATACGCAATTTGATTATATACATCTTGTGCGTTTTGCTTAGTAAGTGCAGGAGGCCGGAGGCCCAATTCCGCCCCCCATTAACATGGGAGCGACATCAAATAAAAAACTACCCCAGGAGGGTAGCAGCCCCCTGATGACGGAAAATCCCTTGCTGAGCATCCACGACCAAGCTATGGGCTGGGGGTCGATATTCTACTCGCAACTAAAACTGCTTGGGGCAAGCGGGCAATAAGACCAAGGTGACCCCTATCACGCTATCCGTGAATTTTTGCAACTCTTCATTCCAAACTTAACGCTGTAACTGTGTAACCACTACAATCTGGAGACGGCTAAGCCTGCCTTGCACTTTTTTACCGAGATTCAGGTGTCCTCTCCGGCTGATACTTCATATTTCTGCTACCCGGGGTACAAATTAGAACACACCTTTGTGCCCAGGGCTGGAGTTTGCGTATACGTCTTGAAGGTACAGACCTGTCAATCTTATGGCTATGCGTAGACAGCAACGACCATCCCGCATCTACTTGTGCATCAAGAGGTCCCATAGCGGTAATGCCGAAACAAACCGAATCATTCACCACGTTCAAATGGCTATAGATTCCTTGCTACAGCAGGTGCCATCCGCAGAGATCGTGATCCTTGGCGATTGTAACACCCACCACTCCGAATGTTTCGGTTCACGTTTAACCGATTATGCAGGATGATCTGTTTGTGACCTTGCCTTGGCATATGATCTAACAAATCTGGTTACTTCGTCTTCGTCTTCGATTCCAGATGTGGAGGATCATGCACTTTCCCTGTTGGACCTTCTGATGGCCTCTCATACAGACGGATCAGAATTCTGTCGACGCTCCTTTAGGCTCATCGGACTATTGTCTTGTCCGGAGTATGGTGCCAATCGCAATAACGTCGCAGTTGCATTCTGCATGCTGCTGCCGTGCTTAACGCTATATTTATGTTGGCCGATTGGGGTAGGATGCGGTTCTTTATTTTTTCCTTGGGGGCGAGTTTGCTTCTTGCCGGACAATCCCAGCGTTGTTGCTGATCCTGACGTTAATATGGTACTTCAAAGTATGGAAATCTTTATTACATCCTCTGTGGTACCCATCGCAGGCAGATCCCGGCCAAGGTTTGGTCGTTTATGTAAAATAGCATCACGCTATAATCAGGAGTGATACGGGGCCTGGCCTGATGCATTAACGTCTCGGCATGTAAACACCAGCGCTCTTAAAAAGAACTATATTTCCGCCGATAGGTCCTTCAAAAGAGTTATTGACAAGGCATGGTCTGAGCACATCGGAAAAATTGGCGAGAATCTAGTTTGCCTTCCTTCGGGAATCCGTGCATTCTGATCTCTCGCCAAGGCTGTCCAAGGAAATTTCTATCAGCCATCTCTTTCATCTCTGCACAGAGAAGACAACTTACTATTCCATGCCGCAAAAAAAAGCCGATCTCTAAGGCTCGCTCTTTGCATCCAACTTGACTCTCGATGACGGGGGGAACACATCGCCGACGATCCCGCGGTCTAAGTGATCCATGCTGGATGTGCGGTTTACACAACGATGGGTTCGCAAAACACTCCTTTCCTTGGACGTCAGCAAATCGAATGGGCCTAATGGAAACCATCCTAATGTGCTGAAGACTTGTACTCCGGAGTTGGCGCCGGCTTAATGCGTCTTTTTCGGTACTCCTACTATCAAGACGTAGTTCCAAATTCAATGAAGACAGCTTTGGTCCACTCGATCCCTCAAAAAAGCGACCACTCTGATCCGTCCAATTGCAGGCTTATCGCAATTACCTCATTGTTTTCAGTCCTTTGAGTCCATTTTAAACGGCCAGCTCATGAGATACCTTCAGAATCACCAACTGATTAGTGACCGCTAATACGGTTTCCGTCGGGGTCGATCAGCTGGTGATCTTCTGGTCTACTTGACTCATAGATAAGTGGAGGCAGTAGAGTCGAAGGGGGATGCACTGGCCGTTAGTTTGTGTGAGGTCGTGGTACTACCCCGGTTCGAGCCGGCCCATCCGTGCGACAGCAAACGCTGCCGCATGGCTCTACCACTGTCTATAATTCAATCCCCAGAAGTCACAAGTTTGCACGTTTACCGCTAAAAGAAGCCCTTTGTCGTATCTCTTCAGTTTCAAGGCACTCCCCTTGCTGCCTTAGCTTGCATCGGAATCCTCGGCGTTAACACATCGAATAGTGTGCAGTTTCGTGGTCACTTGAAAGGGAAGGCATTTAGCCTCTAAAAAGCTTGGCGTGCTCAGCAGAGCGAGACAGTATTTCATGTCGGCAAGTACTACTAGGAGTTTTCTTACTCGTACAACTTTTCCGTGGAAATGTTTAGCACCGGCGATTTTCTCGGATTGATACGACTTAAAGACCTTTAATAAAAGAGCTTACTCTGTCCTAAAAGGCCGGCAACGCACCTGCAATTTCTCTGGTGTTGCGGTTGTTTATGGGCGGCGGTAGTCACTTACGAAATGTGATCATACTGGGTCTCTTTGGGCTAACTTTAAAAATTCGAAAAACACGAGTGAATTGAATATGATTACTGCTGGCACAAAAATACGTCGAGATGCAGGTCGTTAAGTGGCAGTAGCCACTTACCATCAGGTGAAGTGTGAATGAACGTTTGTCAGTTCAGTTCAGGAAAAACGAATAAAAGGGTATGTGAAAGTGTGAAATGTCTGTCGCGCATTGAGGCATAAATCTGACAACAAGCATTGGTGCAGCACAACAGACTCTTCTCTACCCTAAAACCATATCAGTAATGACCGAGGAATATACGCAGCCGTAGTAAGGTGTATGTAGACATCACCATCAACACGGCCTATCAAATAGTCTCTCTTTGACCCACTCTTTATTATCTCATCGGACTATTGTTATCAGTACGATATCTACCTATAGAGTACAACGGTCGATAGAGTGAGTTTTTAGAATAAGGGTGAAAAACGAGCACACAGTCCACCTGACGGTAAATGGATGCTGTTGCCCATGGACATCTACATCTATCCACGATTAAAAAACAAAATGTAGATGCGTTGTCTTGAGGACTGAGATGAAATGCCTCGTTTCGAGTAAAATGGGTATCCGGTTCTCTACACTCACGATATGAAACTCAGCAGCATGGAGCTATTTTACGCTAGTTTTATGTGAGAGCGTGGTCCTTCTCCGGTCGATAGAACGCACTTGTGCTACAACTATAATAGAGCTGCAGCATGCAGCAGTAGAGCCATGCTGCAGCATGAAGCATGGCTCTACCACATAAATATATGTAGAAAAAAGAAGAAACTAAACAGCCAACGTGACCGAAATTCAGTTGGGAGAACATTATTATGGTATAACTTTAATTTTTATTTACGAAATCTAGAAGAGTGATAAGTAATAGGGAACGGGCCGACTAATTCCTGGTAAAATAAATATTTGTAAATTAAGGTATAAATGTACATTTCTCCTAAAACAACATTAAAATTTAAAGCAAAGTCATTATTTGACTTTAATTTAATTTTATAACGATCCATTCAAATTCTAACACAGGCAGCGTATTCAAACAATTTAGAGTCAAATTATTAGATCTTTAACTTGCAATTCATTTTTGAAGATAAATCGAAATGTTTAGGTAATTGCTTACCTTTTCTTTGAATTCTTTGAAGAATGATTATCTTAAATCTAATAATGCCACATTTATAAATCCTAGCTAGTCACAGCCGGCTAGCGTATTACTTATCTTGCAGAAGGCTAGCGATAGCGAAATTAGAACAATAATTGCTGTTAAATCGCAGGTTCGTATTATGTATCAGCGATAACCAAGCCAACTAGAGACAGCGCTGCCTTGTGGTCGCTAGTTAGCTAGGGCTTGGTTATCGCTGGTACATAATACGAATCTGCGATTTATCAGCAATTATTGTTCTAGTTTCGTTATCGCTAGCCTTTTGCAAGATATGTAATATGCCTACTGGGCGGTTCAATAGTTTAAAATAAAAACCTCTTTCCGAAAAACTGGATATGTGCTTAATAAATGTTATAAATAAGCTTAACATGTTAGAACCGCATCCCTGAGCTGTCTTATTTTCATAAGCTGTACGTGTAAAATGCACTGAAAAATATTTTTAGTGAAAATCTCTATAATCGCTATCTTTACTGCAGCACTCACCTGCACAAATCAATCTTAGAGTATAACATAATTTTAAATAATATACTATAGACACCAACACAGCTTTAAACTGGTTCTGATTCATCTATGTGTATAATTTATACTTACGGTCATTTTTATTTGGTGAAAACACCATTGTTATTGATAGGATTGACAAATGTATATTTATTTATTAATAATTAAACTGAGCGCAGCGGACATTTCCTGGCCCTAAAACCCTCTCAGAAATAATAGAAGGCCTGTGCCCGGCAGTGGGACTTATGTAGCCTGTAATTTAAACTAACAGGTCTACATTCTCATCACCCACAATACATTTGCATATATATATATATATATATATATATATATATATATATATATATATATATATATATATATATATATATATATATATATATATATATATATATAAAAATATAAATATATATATATATATATATATATATATATATATATATATATATATATATATATATATATATATATAGCATTTGATTGCAATTTTAAGCGAATATTCTGTGAGAACCTAGTCATTCACAACTTTGTACAAATTTGTCTCAAATATCAAAATTCACTGCATAATTTCCAATTCATTTTATATAGTTTTATATTTCTATTACTTGACTTTTTTAATTTTTAAAAAGATTAAATAGTATGCGCAGCTATAATTTTATCACATTTCCAAAATTTTATATTGAAGGACAGTGACTATAACTCAAGTTTATTCATGATTAGCTGTTCCCCGCGACTTCGCCTGCATGTTATTTGGGGTTTTAAGTTTTTTTACGCGGAACCCTAATTCTCTTCTAAAATGAAAGTAGCCTTAGTTACTCCTTGTGATATCAACTATCTGACAGTGAAAATCCAGTCAAAATCGGTCCAGCAGAATCGGAGATTTGCTGGAACAAACAGACAGACAGACAAAAACTTTAAAAATTGTATTTGTGTTATTACCGTAGTACCGTATATACCTACTTTCATATTCATTTAGTAAAATCTGTAATTTTGACATTACAAACAGACACTTCAATTTTATTAATTTTTATAGATATCCGTAGGTCGAGTAGAGTCCAGGTTGTGTCATGATTTACGTTGGTCAGAGGATTTTACGGAATCAAATAAATCTCAAGATATTATCATGTTCTTTTTCGGACAGCTTATATAAGAAACCAGTTTCAGAATTTTGCCTTAATGAGATGCAGAGAAAATAATTCGAAGCTTAGTAAAATATGTAACTAAATCATTGATATCTTATTTCCTAAGATTTTATTCCTAATTACACAATAATTACACAAGCTTCATAAAGCTTGAGATTTAAATAAAACTAATTTTACGGATTTTATCGCGTATATTAACTTGTTTTATATTCCCGACGTTTCGAGCACTTTACAGCACCCATGGTCACGGGGGGGACTGAGGTGTATGACGTCCCAATGTCATAGTTAACCACGGCTACCTCCAGATTAAAAATTATTAATTTTTGTTCCGATCCACGCAGTATGAACTTACAGTATCATGAAGTCTTGCAGTTGTATGCTTGGGTTGGGATTTAATTTTATTAATTATGGGATCCCAAGCAGATGGTAGCACCCAGCCATCTTCTCTATTGAAATTAGGATGTTTCTTGATTTCAATAGCCTCGCGAATCATCCTTGGAAGGAATCGGTGTTCTTTAGCGAGGATTTGTGGTCTATCAAATCTAATGTAGTGACGGGGGCGATCCTGTACGTGTTCACAGACTGCAGACTTCCCGGAGCGTCTATTCTTCACATCAGCTATGTGTTCTTTAACACGGGTTTTTATAGATCTTTTAGTTTGTCCTATATAAGAGAGACCACATTCACAATCAAGCTTGTACACTCCTGCATCTTGCAGAGGAATATTACACTTGACTGATGGTAAAAACTGACTAATCTTCTTCGGCGGCTTGAAATATGTTTTAATGGAAGCCCGCTTCAAGATGTAGCCAATCTTGTCAGTGACACCTCTGACATATGGCAGTACAGCAGGCACTCGCTCGACTGTGGCCGGCTTCACTCGTTCACTGTGACGTAGGCGCGGGACCCGAAGCTTATTGTCGTGCAAAACTTGCTTGACGTGTTGGAGCTCGGCGGCCAGGTGTTTACTGTCACAGATCCCTCGTGCTCTCTGAAACAAAGATTTACCCACGGTAGCTAACTGTGAAGGATGGTGGTGAGAATCAACCAGGGGTAGGGAAGATATATCGTTTTATTCAATGTGTAGTATTAAATAAATGCAATAAATCATTATATATGAAGGCATTATTGATAGTTTCGGGGTTAAAGATTTTTTTCTATAAAAAGCTATTTAAAAACGAAATAAATCAGTAGAAACAAGGTCTGGTGAGTACGATATAATGAAGAGATTCCAAATGAAAACTTTTGTGTTTCAACGGACTGTCCGTTGTGCAATTTTCGGACGAGCACTTTCGTGGAGTAGAAGAGACTTAGAGCAACTAAAATTGTAAATGTTTATTTAACTTTATTTTTTCTCGTATCAGATTTTTGACTTCTATGCGTATATATGCATGACTTACAGATAATGTGTTTAGGCATTTTAGGTCCGCCAAAATCCCTATTTATAATCTTTTTGGAATATTTTGTGTTTAAAAGTCAATAACATAAATTCTGTCGAAAGCCTACTGCTAAACAAAACCAACCATATACTACAACCAAGCGCAGCCCTAATCTAGATCTAACCGCATACACCGACTATTTGCATATTTCGTTGTCACTTGATACACGTTCTTCGCAATGATTGTTGATTATTCGAGCAAAATAACCTAGCCGTTATCACTTCGGCTTAGTAACCCATCTTATGATATTTATCTGATATCACTTAACGGATTCTTAACCCTCGACGAAAAAGATAGGTGTTGTAAGTTTGACCGCTATTTGTGTCTGTCTGTTTGTCTGTTGTTTTTAAACGGGTAAACCGGTTTGGGGTCTGTAGTTTTTTTATTTAAATGCTAGTTTTCTAGCGGTAGTTCTTAGAAATGTTTTATCAAAATCGGTTGAACCATCTGAAGGTAATCAGCTTTTTGATTTCGGGAGTGTTTTAAATTTTAAATTTAAGTTATATCAATAAAATTAATAAATTTTACTCTTCATTTCGATTTAAATCTTACGTATTTCGTCATGTTATGTTAGAAAATATCCGTTTTTTATTATCAAGTAAAGTAGAGTGGAAGCAATAAAAGTAAAATTAACAAATATATAAGTTGATTTATATAATAATGCTAAAAATACATACATTACTGCCTATGAATTACAAAGATGAACAGTCCACCCATAGATTATCTACCGTATTTGCCTTAGTTGCCACGCTTTACAAGGGGATATGCAAATGCAGTTTCTTATTATTTTGAGATGTTTACGGAAAATTTCTACTGCTCTATCTGTTTCACTTTGCCTCTACCGCCTCATACGACAACCACGGCATGACATTACGGGATGGTGGCGATTATGCCGCCGTAAGAGAACTGCGATGTACACAAAAATAATTATTTTCAAAATTATTTTTTTTCATATTTTTAAGTAATGTTTAAAATACTGGTGGCAAGACACCTTTTCAGAGTCCATCTGGTTGGGTATCACCCTCCTACCTATTTTTGCTGCAAAATAGCAGTGCTTGCACTGCGGTGTTCATTGTCAGTGTCAGTGTCAGTGTCAGTGCCAACATAATTACAAGTTGAGGCATTCCATCTTAGTCCTCAGAGGTGAAGTCGTTGTTTGAATTTGGCTGCAAACACAACACATTGTTTCATTACGACCTTATAGTACTGAGGAAACAAGAAAATTTCAAAGACAACTTATATATAGTCGACTTTCGATATGGGCTGGTATTTCAACTCCGTATCTTTGCTCCGTTCCTATAAAGTTTTGAAATGAACACCTTTGATAATTGTTACGAGAGTCCGTTTGAAAATTTATTACAAAAGTTTTAAGAAAGACTTTATTTCGTAGAAATAATCGAGGATTCACTTTACCTTATTTTTACTGTGAAAAATCCTTTGCACAAACTTAGATTAAAACATAAAAAGGTAAGATACGGTAGGTTAAGCCGTGAAAAATGGATCAAGGAAACTATGGCTGACATACTTACATGGTATCATGTTATTACTGTTAGTTCTCCCACTTACATACAAATATACGTCATACAAATACCTCGCTCACACTATTTTTAACAGTGGTAGAGCCACGCAGCAGCTTTTGCTGTCGCACGGATGGGCCGGCTCGAACCGGGGTGGTACCACGACCTCACAGAAAACCAGCGTGAAGTAGAGGTTCACCTCTGCGTTTCGCTTGGTGAGTGCAGGTGGCTTGAGGCCCTTTTTACTGGAAATGAGGCATTCCATCTTAGTCCTCACGGGTGACAACGCATCTACATTTTGAATTGTAATAAAGGATAGATGTACACGTCTATGGGCCGCAGCAACCACTTACCATCAGGTGGACTGTGTGCTCCTTTGTCAACTTATCCTATAAAAAAAATATCAAAGTGAATTTCTTATTTGTTTTTTTTATTATTATTTTTCATTTTTTTATATATTTATTAGGTTTGGGTTTGTAGTGCATGCAGTCCAGTTTTTGGTTACATAATGTTTGGGCGTAACATAATATCCTCCTTTTAAATATATAAATGTCTGGAAATTGCTTAATCATCATCACGTGTAAACAGCCGACTGGTGTTAGAAGATCAGTCCTATTTTGTGTAGTTTTTTGTGTCGTTGTTACAAATAGGTTTACAATCAAACTCATTTTTGATATGAGTAAAAAGCTGGATTTCACTCATACTAAGCTTTGTTTAATATGCCTAGTATTGCAATCACTAATTGACCAGCGAGGCGTGGCGATTATGACAATTTTCCATTCGCGGGGAGATCTCAAGAGATAAATGATAAAAGCATATACTAAAATTTAATGCCCAATTGAAAATATAAAAGCTTATTCCGTTGACTATCTGTATAATAGAAATGGAAAGGATAAAATTTAAATAAAATTTAATTTCAGTAGTAAAGTTTCGCAATATTCTACTGAGCGATCTTAAAATATTGTGCTTGACGTCGTGTGTAGTTCTATAAAACATATATTATTATATGTATTAAAAAACTAAAATGCTATTTTCCAGTGTCCTTGATTAATATGTCGTCTACCCTAAGTTGTTTTTTTTTTGTAAAAAAATCGTGCAAGTAAAATGATGAAAGCTAGCTTGAAAAACACTGTTCTCTCACGCACAGTCGCTAACTAACATTGAAAATCCCTACCAAACCCTAAATTACCTCACGCAATAACACAATACTCAACCCCACTACACCCGAAAGTGTACCAGTGTGTATTGCCAGTGATAACCTGTGGAACTGTGACAATTTCCTTCATTGTTGGTCAGATGAGGAAGCTCAAGTTCGCTCAGCGAGCTATCGAGAGGGCTATGCTCGGCGATTTTTTACACCGACAATACGCGATTTCATCGGTATTACAGTGACTTTTGATTAGTTAATTGCTAAGGGATAGTGATCCATGTGTGTATAACGTGCAGTTCTTTTTTTCTTATTTTATGTGCCGGTTTTGGATTTAGTATTTCAAAACAATTTGACAGGCCCAATTATAATAATAAAAATTATTCGTTTGTTTAAAACATAGCGGCAACCCTGGATTTATAACAGAAGTCATTCGCGTCGGTTTTACTATATTGAGATAAGTGGCGCCAAAACAGATCTTGACTGTTCTTTAATTTTTAGTTTTGTGTAATATTGTGTAATGGCGTTAAACCGTGTAGTGACGGTGGCGGTGTAATAATATCCTATCCCATATAGTCCCATGGGTGTCGGCTCCGTGGCGCAGTGGCTTAGCAATGAGTTGCTGCGCTGGGGGGCGCGGGTGCGAATCAAGTTATTAGGGTCCAGTAATAAGGGTGTATATATTTAAGTATATTTATACGTAAATACGTCTTCGACTTTATGGAGTGACCTGAATGATGATCATATTAGCATTATGAGTCGTGCACTTTTGGATTTTCCAAATTTTATTTTAATTGAAGTTTGCTATAAAATCATTGGAAAATTGGAAGTATAATAATAAGGTTATTGTTGAAAACTTGTGTGTATTTAAACTACTTTTATAAATTTACGTATAATCATGTTATACGTAATTTTTTTATGCGTTTAGGGCGTGCACAATTGAATTTACCAATAGTTTTTTTATTTATAAATATGACTGATATGCTATAAATAATGGATCATATAAAATTAGACAAAAATTTTAGTATATTTTTATGGTGTTTCTTAAAAATTAATTTGGTTTAGTTAATTTGCAATATAAAATATTTATATTTAAGCTTAGTTGTTATTTATCCCCTCTCCCTTAATTTTTTTACCACATATAAATTGGTAACATTCTGTTTGGTTACCAGCAAACAAGTAATTGTTTGCTTACTCCTTGCTCCTTGCTGTTTAGACAAAACAACTGCCTTAAATAATCTTTATTTCTTTTCATTCGGAAGTTTAGTTAATTATCATTAGGGACTTGTATTTTTCATTCGTGTCAGTTTTGTAAGATGTGACAGAGAGAAAGTGAAACATGAGATGGACATCATCATCTTTCTGGTAAAAACTCAAAATAATAAAAAACTGCGGCTGCCAACCCGCCTACCAATCGTAAAGCAATTAAGGAGGCAATTAATGGGGGAGGCCTATGTTTAGCAGTGCACTTTGTTAGGCTGTACTGATGATGATTTTTGATTATTTTTTTTTATAGAAATAGGGTGACAAACAAGCACACAGCCCACCTGATGGTAAGTGGTAGCTTAGCGTGGTCATTCCCCGGTCGAGCCGACTCATTCGTGCTCCAACTATACTATAAATATAGCTGCAGCTTGGGTCTACCACGTAAAAAATAATTAATTTATTACAGTCGCAAGCTTACAGTTAAAAACTCAGCAAGGATTGCCCTAAAATCAGTTTTGAATCATCTCCATCCATCGAAATATTACATGTTTTGTGCAAGAGAACTGTGCGTTCGATTATCACTATTATTTATTTTTTACACAAAAGAAACATTATTAATTTCGCAAATATGCAGGCTTGTTTTCCAGAGGCAGTTGTTGATATCATTTGTCCTATACTAGGCGAGTGAGATGTTGAGCGCAGAACCGGTTCCTACGCACTGGTAATGCTGTTCCCCGTCACTTATCTGTGATGGTAACTGGCTACTGCTGCCAATGAACACCTGTAACCGACTCTAAGAATACTCTACTCTCGAATGCTACGCATTAGTTGCCTGCTTATTTGGAGTGAAAGAACAATGGCGGACTTTCATACATAAAATTAGTTGAGAACGAATGGTAGCGTCTATATATCAAAAATATCTTAAAATGTTAAGCATCAGTCCCTTAATTACTCTGTCAAAGAATTTTGTCCTGAGAAGGCGTCAAAAAAAAGTTATTAAGATTTGAACCTGTTTAGGTTATGTCTTATGTCACTTGGAAAAAGTCATGCTTCCTGTGGTTGTTTGATGTTAGCTTAATACATAATAGATAATTGAGAGTTTTTAGATAATTGTATCTCTATTATATATTTGCATACTATAAATATATATTTCTGGCATGGCTCCAGGGCCTTTGTGTCATAGTGACATTCTCAGAAGGGCTAGAAACCAGGGCCGTAAAACCAGTATATAAAACAGTGAAATTTTGTTTTAGCTAGTGTTGTCATAATATTAAGTGGAATTGTTACATAGTACTATGATTGAGATAATGTATTATTGTAGGAAGTGCTTTTTTTATTATTTTTATTGACTTATTCTCAACCATATCACTTTTATTTTTGTTATTACTGATAGTATAGTTATTATTATAATAAATTAATATAAAAATATTTTGTGTGTTGTGTTGGTAGTCTTAAAAAGTTTATACGAAAATAGTATGAATATACTAAATGAACACACTTGAATAGAGTAAAATGATTTAAGTCATTTGATATTCCCAAAAGGTTTTTTTTTTCTGTGACTTTAAATAATATACATTTTTATTTGAAAAATCATAGAAAAATAAAAAAACTCATTTTATATATAACTTATTTCTAGACGCGATAATTTTTGTCAACTATTTTTCTGCCATTGTTCTTTAGGTAAGATAATTTTGGATAGGAATTCCTCCATCAATCGTTCATCAGTCTCGTCATTTACTCGACACTAGGGTGTACTAAAATTTCACATATTCTCTTTTAACCAATACTGAATATTTGTTTACCAAAAATATAGTTCCTTCTCGTAGGCACATTAGTTTGATTTTTATAACATCCAGAAATTAGAGCAGGCTTGTGCCAAGTAAGGAGATGAAGACGGTAGCTGTTACTTAACATTTTAATAAAATAATGTTCATAAAATTTATGTACTAGTAAGTTTTACACTCTGGTCCCATTTATGGTATAAGTGCAACAGAGATAGCTCAACGAATTAATAAACTTAACGTAGCAATCGGCCACCCATATATATATAGCTCGAAAGAACCTAAAATCCAAGTTGCAACCTTCTAACAGTAAGTGGAGTATAGGGACGCCCCCAAATGAAATGACGACCTGGTAAAATATATAAAAAAACGATGGATGCAGATGTCTTAGGAGCGAATCAGACTAAAGATACCTCCCCCAAAAATACCACAATACGCGGCCTATGTTCATCAGTAGAGTTGTGAAGTGCTTTTATGATGATGATGATGATGATGACAAAAATAAAAGTTGAAATAAAATATTAGCGGTAAATTACTCTTATTGTTTTTTTAAGTAAAACTAAAGTAACAAAACTTAAAGTGTTTACGTTTAGACACAACAAATATTAAAGTACATCTAAGCGTAAACAGTTACTGCGGGTCGTTATCATTTCTAAGATCAAATTCTTCCAAATTAAAACCGATCAAAATCAAAACAGAAAAAGAGGCTTCCCACATTATAATATAATAAAAGCGAATAAACTAGTTTAATATTATTATTCGAAATTAGCGAGGTTATTTTAAGTAACGCAGCACCAAAGGTTGTGTGTAAATGAGTACGGTCTGAAAACGTTTCGTCTACTACAAAGCATCCTTTGTTCTCCACAATTCAAAGGGTACGAGGTCTTTACGGCATAATGTAACCTTCATAATATTTCAATCAAATATATTTGAAATTTGTGTAAATTAAAAGTGCGCTTTGTTAAAAATCTATAGCCATTCAGCGAGGAAACGCAGCCAGCGTTCTTGGCACGGTACCGCGGAGAGTAACTGGGACTGTATGATAATTTAGATTTTTAGTTTTGATTATTTGAAATTTAAGATAACGTTATTCGCCCATTATTTTTCTTCACTTAGTTTAAGTGGAGAACGGTAGATGTCGCATATTTTATGGTTTTATATCGTGGTTTAAACGGAGATGTGAGCTGAATCTCGCAATCAGGTAGCGGCGCGCAGCGGAGACGAGAGATGTGCGTGGTATGCAGCAAAACTATTCGTTGAGTCCGTTCTAGTGCGTGAAATTGCCCATCTCCACACTCATCGCATATAGCTTGGCTCTGCTCTAACAAGCAACACAACATTTCCGATCAGCTTCGGAGGACACACCCTGGTTGATGTCTCTCCACCCTTCTTCGCTTTGTCCGATTCCGGTCCTTAGAATAGACTCAACATATAAAAACTATTTTTTTAAGAATATTGGTACAAACGAGCACACAGTCCACCTGGTGGTAAGTGGATGCTAAGACCCATAGACATCTACATTTATCCTCGATTAAGATTCAAAATGCAGATGCGTTCTCACCCCTGAGGACCAAGAAGTAATGGCTCGTATCCAGTAAAAAAAGGGTCTCCGGTTCTCTACAATCATCATACGAAACACAGCTGCATTAAATAGTAACTTAATAAAATAGTAAACTAATTTACGTATATATACTGTGAGAGCGTGGTCCTACTCTGGTCGAATCGACCTATTCGTGTTACAACTATTATTTACCTGCAGCGTCGCTCTACTACGTATTTTAACACAAAAACTCAACTGCGATCATTATATAAATGTTTTAAGAGTGCCTCGACCATGTAACTCGTTGATGATAATCTTCCTGTATATCACAATGTATTTAGATGCTGCTTATATTTTGAGTACCTATATGTTTTGACAAATATTATTAGTTATACTAGAGTTATTCAAAGGATAAAATACAACATAAAATAAATAGAATTGCATATGTTATTTGCTGGATAACTATTATGTGACCATTGAAAAATAGCCAAAAAAAATCAAAACATCATAACCAACTATCTATAGTTCAATTAATGTTAAGTGTAAGCAGTAGTCTTAACCTATTCTTGATTAAAAATGAAAATTTTACATCTCTTGTTTTGATTTTCGTTGCCGGGTATGCTCTAGATGCCTATCTCCAAAGCAATGTAATAAGGATGTGCTTAATTAAAAATCCTTCAAAGATCATTTGGAACATCTATCAGAAGCTTCTGCGCAATTACGTAATTGTAAATACCAGATAGAATTAGCAGCTTTGTCTTTATTCGACTTTTTCTGTGTTTTATTTCGCCCCTAATTCGAAATTGCTTTGTATCCCAATTCGTTTGATGTCTTTGTGCCCGCCTGTTCTTTAATTGATAAATAAAATCAAAGCGTAAGTTCCAGCTTAAAAAGAGTTTCTAATGTTCTATAGTTTTTTTACCTTAACGAACTAATTTCACTTTGATAATTTTTCTTTTTTTTAAGAAAAATCCAAAAATTAATCAGCAAGAATAGTTACACCATTATTATTTTGCGATATAAGTTACATAAAATACTAAAGTAAAACTTCTCAGTGTAATCATTCCGTAAAGAATCCACTGCAGTGTCTGACAGAAATGAACTGACGATCGCAATCTTTACAGATATATACGATCCAGGAACGCAACGACAGTCGAAGGGTTGGCTATTTGGGGTGCGAAGTCAGAAGTCCTCCACGTGTGCCTGGTAGTTGCGGGTCCCTCTCGATACGTCTGAAGGGAAGAGCAGCTACTGGGCCGGTGCACCCTGGGCGCGGCAGTAATCTTCCTCGAGAAATGAGAAGAAATTCTTACTCCTTGGGGAAGGTTACTGCCGTGGCTAATTATTCTGACATGGGTGGGGTCCGTCCCGGACCAACGGTGCGTTCCACTGCGTGACCCTTTGATCAGCAGAGGGCATAGCAGAGGAGTGAGGGCGGGCTCGGTGTGCACTTACCCTGCCTCCGGGCAGACAGTGAAGGATTCATCCTTTGCTGTCACCGCCGGTCTCGTAATCCCAGTATCGAAGTGTCGTGGATCATGTCTCGCGGCTTTGATTGGGACCGAGGGTCTTGGCTTAACCGCCCGGACCGCGAGGGAGAAAACCTCTATAAAAAGTTACTCCGAATCTCAAGCGGCGACGCACCGCGAGGGGATGGATGGCTGACGGGGTTCTATGAACAAATCAGTCGCTAGTGCGCTCCTAGCCAGGGTACCTGCAGACCCCCTGGCGAGTAATAAATGCTCTAAATCTGTTTACCTTGGTAAGGGGTCTCTGCCAAGGTGGACCTTTAATTACTCCCATACTCGTGGGTACAAAAAATGGAACATGAAATACAAAAAAACAAAACCGCCGGCAACGGCGACGTAGAGGAGAGGAGGAACGATGCGGGGACAGAGTCCGACGCCGCATCGAGCAGCGTGGGAGGCTCAGAGAGCTCCCGACACGTGGGACCTGGGACCGCGGAGATCAGCAAGTTCTTCCGCAAGCGGTCCAGGCAGGATGGCGACCAGGGGTCGGCATCCGGTGAAGAGGAGGTTTCGGCCCGGAAAATCCCCACCAACAGGCGGGGCGGGCTGAGAGGCAAGGGGAGGGAGCTCTTTGCCAATCAGAGGGCCGAACGAGCGGCAAAGCTTGCCGAGGAGGGGCGCCACCCGGACGATACGGCTCGGGTCTCAGGCGAAGAGACGGATGCAACTGGCGGCTCCGAGGTGGAGCGTAAGGCCAGATTCGTAAAGGAGGTGGAGGCCGCGATCAAGGTCGTGGCCCACAAGCACAAGTCCTCCTCGAAGTTAAAGGCCATTCCCGCGGCCTCCGCCTCCATCATGGCGGCTGCGGAGGCCAACTTTGCTGGAGCCGGGCCTAATGCGGACGAGGTGGCGAAGCTGTGGGCGGACGTGGCCCGCCTGACATCCGCCATGGAGATTCTCCAGAAGGAGAATGAGAAGCTCCGCGCAGACCTGGCCAGTCTACATGAGCCTGCCTCTCGCGCGGCGCCCCAGACGCAGCGCCCAAGCCAGCCCGTGCCGGTGGAGAACAGGGTTCTGAACCTGGTCCGGCAGGAGCTGGCTGCCTTCCAGCACCGGTTCTCCGTGCTGGAGGGCATCGTCCTGCGCCCCCCCTAGGGGCAAACAAGACGGCGGCGAAGCCGGCAACGGTCTCGTACGCGGCGGCCACGGCTGCCGCATCCAGGCCGGGGCCATCCAGCCAGCCCTCGGACGGGGCTGCAGTTTCCCCTCCCCCTCCTGAAAAGCCGGTTCCGGCAAAACCGATACCGGCTGAACCGGCTCCGGCAAAGCCGGCGATGGGAAAGAGAGGCAAGGCGAAGGCGAAAAAGGGCAAGGCGGCAGCACAGGTGGTGGCTGCGCCAGCCCCAGTGCCTGCGGCGAATGGGCCAGCGCCAGCGGCAAGCCAGCTGCCGCCGCCGCCACCGCCCCCCCAGCTCCCTACACCTCCCGCGGCTGAAGCCGGTTGGCAGGTTGTCGGGGGGAAAAAAAGGGGAAGAAGGCAACCAAAAAGGCCAAGGAGCAGGAGCGGCAGCGCCAGTTCAGGGCGCGCAAGATCGCGGCTAGGCTCCGCGCCCCGAAGACGCGGAAAAGAAGGGCGTTACCTACCGCGATCTGCTCGCGAAGGCGAAAGAGGCGGTGGATCTCGGGGAGCTCGGGATCACCGGGGGCCTCCGGCTCAAAGTCACCCAGACGGGGGCCCGTATGCTGGAGATCCCCGGGGAATCCAGTGGCGCGACCGCGGACGCTCTGGCTGCGAAGTTCAGAGCGTCCCTGAACGCGGACGAGGCCCGAATGTCCAGGCCCGTCAGATGCGCAGACCTGCGCATCATGGGTCTGGACGACTCGGTATCGGAGGAGGAGTTGGTGGCCGCCGTCGCCAGGTCCGGGGGGTGCACTACTGACCAGGTCAGGTCAGGCGCCATACGCCCGGACCAACAGGGTATGCATGCCGCCACGGTGTGCTGCCCTGTTACGGCGGCCAAAGCCATAGTGGAGGGCCGAAGGCTTCTGGTGGGCTGGGTCTCAGCGCAGGTTAAGCTGCTGGTGCCCAGACCTCTGAGGTGCTACCGCTGTCTCGTGGGACATCACGTGTCAGTGAAATGCGCCTCGGAGGTTGACCGCAGTGGCCTTTGCTTCCGCTGCTGTCAGCCCGGACACAAATCGGCGACCTGCTGCGCCACGCCGCACTGTGATGCATGTGCGGCGGCCGGCAAGCCAGCCGATCACTGGGCCGGAAGCAGGGCCTGCGTGCCACCCGCCAAGGCCAAGGCCGCGGGTAGGGGAGGGCCCTCCTCCGCCGCCACTGCCTCTATGGCCACCGCCGCAGCCGCAACTGCCGCCGCCGCCGCTGTCACTGTTGCCGCCGCTGCCGCCGCGACACCGACGCCCGCAGAGGGGCGCCCCGTGGAGGAAGCTGAAATGGAATGCCTATAACGGCCCCATTAAGCTTCCTCCAGGCGAATATCAACCACTGCGCCTGCGCTCAGGATCTGTTGCTCCAGAGCATGGCGCAGTGGTCGATTAACATCGCTGTGGTCGCTGAGCCGTATTTTGTCTGGCCTAGGGATGACTGGGTGGCGGACCTTAACGGCTCAGTGGCCATCATTTCTTCGGCCGCCGCCGGTACCCCGACCCTTGAAGGTGTCAGGAGGGGTCAGGGGTGCGTAGCAGCACGGTTCGTGGAGTTCGTCGTTGTGGGGGTGTACTTCTCCCCGAACCGATCTCTCGCCGAGCTCCATAACTCTCTTGCAGAGCTGAGAGCAGTCGTCGTTGGAAGCTATCCCCTCCCAGTACTTGTCCTCGGGGACTTCAATGCCAAGAACTTGGCTTGGGGTTCTCGTCGTACAGATGTGCGGGGTAGGATGGTGGAAGACTGGGCTCTGGAGACAGGCCTGGTCGTCCTAAATCGGGGTTCTGTCCCCACGTGTGTGCGGATGCGGGGCGAGTCGGTGGTGGACATTTCGTTCGCTAGCCCCGCTCTGTCGCCGCGTGCCATTGACTGGCGAGTCATGGAGGGGGTGGAGACCTACTCCGACCACCGGTACATCCGGTTTGACGTCTCCACCCAGCCCTCAAGCGCGCCAGTCCAACAGGCCCCGAGTGGTCCGCGTTGGGCGCTGAAGCAGCTGGACCGGGAGCTCCTCCTGGAAGCCTCGATCGTGCAGGCCTGGGTGTCATCACCGGATAGGCCTGCCGACGTCAATGATGAGGCAGGGTGGTTCCAGGAGGCCATGTCCGAGATATGTGACGTGGCAATGCCCCGCGTCCGGCCAGAAAGCGCCCGGCGTCAGGTGTATTGGTGGTCGCGTGAGCTGACGTGTCTGCGCGAGGCTTGTGTCGCCGCGCGGCACCTGTACGCCAGGCATCGCAGGCTCCGCATTCGTCCACCGAATGCGGTAGCCATTGAGGCGGAGCTGTACGAGGGATACAGAGCGGCGAAGACCGCCCTCCGGGAGGCTGTCATGCGGGCCCGGGATCGGGCCTGTGAGGAGATGCTGGAGACTCTCGACAGAGATCCGTGGGGGCGCCCTTACAAGATGGTGCGGGATAAACTCCGCACCTGGGCCCCCCCGCTGACGCAGAGTCTCCGGCCTCAGCTCGTGGAGGACGTGGTGAGCGCTCTGTTCTCTGCGCGAGGGGAACATCCGCCCCCGCCTATGGCTCCGCCTCCTGCGGTGCCGGAAGCGGACCACCAGGACGACGACGACGACATCCCGGAAGGGACCGGGGTAGACCTGAGAGTGGCGGTACGTAGGCTCAAGGCCAGGAATACCGCCCCAGGTCCCGATGGCTTGCCTGGCAAAGCCTGGGTCCTGGCCTCGGAGGCTCTCGGGCCCCGACTGGAGGGGCTCCTAAGCGCATGCTTGGAGAGAGGCCAATTCCCGCTTCGTTGGAAGACGGGGAAGCTGGTCCTCATTTGGAAGCCGGGGCGCCCTGCGGACTCTCCGTCCGCATACCGGCCCGTGGTGCTGCTCGACGAGGTGGGCAAGCTCTTTGAAAGAGTCATTGTAAACCGCCTCGCCGAGCACCTTGCGGGGACGGGGCTGGATTTTGCGGAACACCAGTTTGGTTTCCGCAAGAGGCGCTCTACGGTGGACGCCATCATGCGCGTGAGAGCCCTCACGACGGGGGATGCAGTGACCAGGGGGGGGGGTTGTTTTGGCGGTGTCTCTCGACATCGCCAACGCCTTCAACTCCATGCCCTGGAGCTGCATTAGGGAGGCACTCCGGTATCACCGGGTGCCGACCTATCTCCGTCGTATAGTCGGGGACTATCTGACGGACAGGGCCGTCATCTACCCCGGTCGCAACGGTGAGTGGAACCGGCGAGAGATGTCGTGCGGTGTCCCACAGGGTTCGGTTCTGGGGCCGCCCCTGTGGAACATCGGTTACGACTGGGTGCTGCGCGCCGACCTCCCTACCGGCGTCAGCGTAGTTTGCTACGCTGACGACACGCTGGTACTGGCACAGGGGGGGTCGTACGAGGCGGCGGCGGAAAATATGACACGCGGGGTTGCGATAGTCGTTGAGAGGATCCGGCAGCTGGGTCTTGAGGTGGCTCTGCACAAGTCCGAGGCCATGCACTTCCATGGTCCTCGGAACAGGCCACCACCGGGATCCTCAGTGGTTGAAGTACCTAGGACTCGTCCTCGACGGCCGATGGAACTTCGTTGAGCACTTCCGACGTTTGGCTCCCAAACTGGAACGGACCGGGGCTGCCTTCAGGCGGCCCTTGGGGGGCCAAACGCCTCCTGCCGGAGGCTCTACGCGGGGATTGTGCGGTCCATGGCCCTTTACGGGGCCCCGGTGTGGGCGCGTGGTTTGGCGCGGCTTGCCGTCCACCACCTGAACACGCCCCAAAGGGTGGTCGCCGTGAGAATGGTTCGCGGCTTACGCACGATCTCCCGCGAGGCGGCGTGCCTCCTTGCCGGATTGCCGCCATGGGATCTGGAGGCGATAGTCCTCGCGCGCCTGCACGAATGGCGCACGGAGGCACTATGCCGGGGGGAAACCCCGCTGCCGCGGCAAGTTGTCGTGCAGCGGACAGACTTCCGGCGTGATCTCATGGCGACATGGAGAGAGCGACTGTCGCAACCCCGTGCTGGGCACGCCACTATAGCGGCGATAAGACCCCTGTTTGAGGAGTGGCTTGAGAGACGCCACGGCGTCCTCACCTACCGCCTGACGCAGGTCCTCACCGGACACGGTGTGTTCGGGAGGTTCCTGCACCGAATCGGGCGGGAGGAAACGCCCGGGTGCTCCCACTGCGAGGATCGACCGGAGGACACGGTGGAGCACACCGTGGAGGTATGCCCTGCTTGGGCGGAGCACCGCCGTGTCCTCCTAGCGGCGATAGGCGGCGGCGACCTCTCGCGTCCGGCTCTGGTCGAAGCCATGGTCCGGAGCGAGACGGAATGGGATGCCGTCACCACCTTCTGCGAAGCAGTGATGCTAGCGAAGGAGGTGGCGGAGCGGGAGAAGGAGAGAGCAGCAGCTTTCCTTCCCGGCCGCCGCGGGAGACGCCCCGGGCGTCGGGGGCTACGTCGTGGCCCCCGGCCACCGTAGGCGCAGGCCTGTGGATGGCGAGCAATGGGTAGCTCGCCGTCCGTCCGTCTAACGACGACAGGCCGTGTCGACGGCGCGTTTTGTTCCACGCGCGCCTCAAAGAGCTGTCAGCATCGTGAAGGGGCCCGCAAGGGCCGACGCCTGCCGGGGCTGCGGGCTGTTCGAAAGAGATACCGCGGCTCCGGAACGTAAGGGCACTGAAGGAACACGGATGGTTTTTAGTCAGTAAAAGTCTGACACTCCCTTCCGCTCCACCCAGAGCGAAAGGCGTCATTTGATGATTTTCCATCCGCAAAAAAAAAAGGGTTGGCTATTTCAAAATAAATGCCTACCAAAGTCAAGTGATTGAGAAGCGAAGGATAGACCTTGATTTCTAGTATTTTCACTTTATCGGGGTCTGTGCCTTTACGAAATTGTTTGTCAGAAGTGTTTACTCCGGTGAGTAACAAGCGACCGAACACGGGGATCTGCGGGATACTGCTTCACCATGACAACGAGCCCGTGCACCCAGCACTGAAACCAAAAAAAAATCTTTGACCACATACCGGTTAAGCTTTTAGGCCGCCTTTCTTACATGTATGAATATCTAATTGGTTTGATCTTTTTAAATTGCTCAATAGTTGATCCTGCCTAGAATTGCTTTGCCTCAATCTGACTTCTTTTTGATCTCTAAAATAAGAAATCTCCTAAAAATAATTCAGTTATCATCGACAGAAGATTCACTTGCAGCGTTTGACTAGGTCTAAGAAGAAACTAGGGATAAGGCGGTACTGGAAGCTATGTATCTTTACTACAGAGCCCTTGTCTCGCCAAAACAAATATATTGCGCGAATATAAACTTAATCGATCAAGTCGTTAAGGATTATGTTAAAACAATAAATGAAAACTTGGTCAGTACTAGTTCGATCTTTAGTACCTTACTAGTATAAAAATTATCTATTTCGAAATACTTTTCTTTTAAAAAAGTTAATTTTGTTCTCACGAGGTCGGGGCTTAAGAGGGCATAAATTGATCCAGCTAGGACAAATTTCTGGGCAAATAAGTTTTCTATATGTTTTCAGACATAAAGCAATAAACTTGACTTGCCCGCGCAATGAGATTAGTAATTTTGTCACAGATCTGATCAGAGTAAAAGCCTAACGCTTAGAGTGTATCCTTACATAAAATCATTGTCTTATCGATAGGTAAGTTAAGTAAATAATTTGTTTAATTGTAACTGGTTTTATAGAAATGACTTCAGCGATTCCGATACAATTTGTAGTTAGATAATGTTGTTCTAGATAGGTTTAACCATAGAGAATTTTTTTATAAAAAATAATTATTTTCTAATGGTATATTGTTTTTATTCACATATTGGTATTTTTTATGTTAAATCGAAATCTAACGATTTGCTTCATTACTAAGTTATAGCGGACTCACATTGTAGTTTTAGGTTTGTTAACATTAGTCGCTCAAAAAAATTTAAAAACATTTTGAGTTAACACGTTCTGAAGATTCAATTAAAATTGATTCAATATTAGTAATCAAGATGTCGGAAAGTGAATAAATTAGGGAGAATAGGAAATATGTGTTTTTTACCAGAAGAAATCAGAGAAATGTCGTTAAATGAAAAATCCCGAGGAAAACGTCGATTATAAGTTCTGAATTGAATTTAAATTATTATTTTATTTACTTTAAATTAAACGCTTCGGGCCGAATCGCTTTCGACCAAAGATTTGTGTCAAAAAAAGTTGAAGGGTAGCAAACTATTACTGAATCTATTTTTGTTGCTTCAATTTGATTTACATTCTGTCCAGACGGTTCAAATTGCTTTCAATTTAACAGTTAATCGACTAAAATCGAATCGTGAAATTCTTTAACTAATTCTCAATTTAGTGTATTGTTAGGAGGTTAAAAAATGTAAGTTTTTCATTATTACGAGTATGTTATTTTGATATTCCGCAAACCGAAACTTCGTAACATAAATTGTGAGAACATAAAAAAGTTCCGCTATAAACTTAGAACATTATAATATACTTTCTAAAATTCTTGAAAGCTATAAAATCACTGGGTAATAAAGCTCAACTGGGTAAAATAACATTTAATATTTTAACTTATTTTTTAATTTTATTTACACATCCCAATCATAACAGCCTATCAAAATATTAGCCTTACCGATAAATTGCCTCATAGAGTGGATATTTGTGGGAGATATCACGCTTGGCAGACGGTATGGCAAGCGCAGTTTTTACTATAATTAAGTAGTTATCTGGAAGATATGCTGCCCATTCATACATTCATTACAGCCTATCAAAAGTCCATAGCTGAATTTAGTCCTCCATCATTAATTTCAAGGATGCTTCTGCTTATTTTCTGTTTAAGTTTTCTTCTGTCACCTATTACGACACACGCGAGATAGTATAGGGTAGTAGATATTTTTACGCCGCCTCTACAAATCCAAACTGATAAAATACACATACACATAGCTTGAAATATTTGCTTAAACTTTCCACATTGGGCAAATAAGACGGAGCATATTTAGGATCTGCATACTTAAAAAGTACGCTGACTTTATTTGACGCCGTACGTTTAAATGAGCTCGTGTAGGTGCAGCTTAGTTTAAGCAACGTGAAACATTCACGACGTGCTACGAAATCATGATACTGCATAAAGATGCTCATCCGTCTGATAAGTGTTGTTTATATGGTAAATTCTTTAATGGGAGAGGGACTAAACAGTGGACTTTACTGTTCATGGACAATACGAATCCCTGCAGAAAAATTCGTTTCGAAATTTATATTGAATACAGGTATTTTAGAAAAGATTATCTAAGTGTAATTTCATCGTTCAAAATTGATCATTTTGTAGTATAAATTTGTATCGTACTATTTCGTAAATTAGACATAAATCATTTAGTAAGAAAATTGAAAGCGACAATTTCCTGTGCAGACTGTACGTACATAAATCTTACTTAAAGTCTTGTCACGTATACTCATGTTGCTAAATTTATGTCAGAGTGAAAACAAATACGCGCTCAAGTTGTTCAAAAAATATGATTTTCACTAACTGTCTATTGTCTGTCTACTTATTTAGCGACTGCTTAGGACTATATAATCGTGATTTTACTTTCCTATTTGTCGTTAAGTGACGGAATAAGGTAATCTACCCTACATCGCATCTACATTTTGAATTGTAATAGAGGATAGATGTAGATGTGTATGGGCCGCAGCAACCACTTACCATCAGGTGGACTGTGTGCTCGTTTGTCACCCTTATCCTATTAAAAAAAATCATTTTTAACAGTGGTAGAGTCACGTGGCAGCTTTTACTGTCGCACGGATAGGCCGGCTCGCACCGGGGTGGTACCACGACCTCACAGAAAACCAGCGTGAAGTAGAGGTTTACCTCTGCGTTTCGCTTGGTGAGTGCAGGTGGCCGGAGGCCCGTTTTAATGGAAATGAGGCATTCCATCTTAGTCCTCACGGGTGACAACGCATCTGTATTTTGATTCGCAAACGAGGATAGATGTAGATGTCTATGGGCCACAGCAACCACTTACCATCAGGTGGACTGTGTGCTCGTTTGTTACCCTTATCCTATAAAAAAAGTGGTTGCTGCGACCCACAGACATCGACATCTATCCTTAATAAAGAATCAAAATGCAGATGCATTGTCGCATGTGAGGACTAAAATGGAATGCCTCTTTTCCAGTAAAAAGGGTCTCCGGTTCTCTACACTTACCATACGAAACAGCAGTAAAGCTGCTATTCTACGCTGGTATTCTGTGAGAGCGTGCTCCTTCGCCGGTCGAGCCGACCCATTCGTGCTGTTCGTGCTACAACTATACTAATAATATAGCTGCAGCTTGGCTCTACCATGTACAAAATATGAATGAATTAATGAACTATTATTTTTTTTTTATTTCTTATTATTATTATTTTAGGAGAACTTACAGCTAGTAAATGTATGAACAATAAAAAGTAAATGTACTGAAGAACAATTATAAGTTCCCACTTATAAATAAAGTACAAAGAAAAATTGGACAAGTAACTTAGGCGAAGATTAAGTTACACAATAAACGATGCTTTAAGAAGTAAAGTGACAATGCATGGTATATGTAATACACATCAGTAAACGAAAAACTTTTTACTCAGTAGGCGCTTAAGTTGTCTGTTAGAGGTGTTAAATAAGTCTACATTTTGTATTTTCGCCACGTCATTGATACACTTGCTCACTCTAATTAATAAGAATTTTGCCTGTAGTTTGTATTTACTCCCGGCACGTAAGTTTGCACGGCTTGCATGAAGATGCGTATGGAACTCGTAAGCGTATTTTCTCCAACAGTTCGGGACAGTCGATCGTGTTATTTGGTATATTAATTAGAAAAGATAGATCTGCTATGCACCTTCTTTCATATAGCGGTAAATTGTGAAACTTTCGGCAAGGTGTTGTCCGATAGAAAGATCTCAGGTCTAAATTCAAGATAGCGAAGAATTTTTTTTCTGAATTCGTTCAATACGCGTAGAATAAATATTATAAGTAGGATTCCATATTTGACAGGCATTTTCTATATGACTTCGTACGAAAGCACAGTAAAGAATTTTGAAGGTTTTAATAGTATTGAAATTAGAAGACTTTCTTAAAATAAAGCAAAGCGCTTTAGATGCTTTGTTTATAATATTGTCAATATGTTTATTAAACAGTAATTTGCTTTGAGTCTAGTTCTATCTATATGTTTTAGAGTGTAGCGGAAAATTATAGGTTAAGTCTTCCGTGTGTATGTGCAAATATAGCATTTAGAAACATTTAATTCAATTTTTTTTTGTTTAACATTAATTTTCAAAGCTATTCAAGTCTTCTTGCAAATGATATGCGCTTTCGAGGGATGTTATAGGACTTAATATTTTCATATCATCGGCGTAACTTTACACATCTATGTGATGACATTATTAACAAAAATATTAAAAAGTAAAGGCACTAGCAAGGAGCCCTGTGGGACACCAGATAGTATTGGCATGACGTTAGAGATGTAAATATTTAGGGCAACTATCTGACTTCAATTTTGGAGGTTCACCTCCTATAGGAGGTGAACCACCGATATAAATTACCTCGTATTCCTACTGACTGAATTTTATGTAATAGTAGCAAATGGTCTATTCGATCAAGGCATTTACTATGGTCTGTGTAGACCACATCGACGTGAGGGCTCTGACATATGTTCCGATAAGTAGTCACTACATAATATAAGTTTAGTAGTTGTTGACCGACCCTTAACGTAACCGTGTTGTTGAAAGCTAAGTGAATGTTTTAAAGCAGCATATAATTGATCATAAACAATTCTTTCTAGTACTTTTGCAAAAAGACATAATTTGGAAATAGGTCGGTAGTTGTCAACTTGATCTTTAGGTCCTTTTTTGTAAATTGATTTGATATAAGCTGATTTCCAGATTCTTAGCATTAAACCTTCTGACAAAGAATGCCGATATAATTTTACATGCATTATTCGAAGAAGTTCATTTCAATGAAGTAAGCAATAAGTAATTATGCTTGTAGTCTATCTGCAGCTATCTATTATATATAACAGTGTCAGTATCATCTTCTAAATTATTACGATGAATATCCAAAGTGTGTTTAATCATGCCATTGCTGGGACAAAAAGTAAAATACGAAGTTGTTTTTTTTATTACCTTATATATTTAAAGTCGAAAAAATATCTCGCAATAGCAATATATAGTGGTAGCTCAGATGGTTAGCGCTCGCTGTAAGCTTTACAGTACTCGAGCAACCCAGGTTCGATCCCCGCCGGCACCAATGAAATTGTTAATTGCAATTTTAAGTGCTGATTTACCACGTGCTCGGTGGTGAAAGAAAACATCGTGAGGAAACCTGCATGTCTGAGAAATAAGAAAAAAATATTTCGAAGGCATTTGAAGTTCGCCAACACGCATTGGGGCAGCGCGGCGGACATTTCCTTGCCTTAAATCCCTCTAAGAAATGAGAGGAGGCCTGTGCCCAGCAGTGGGATGTAAATAGGCTGCAACTTTACTTTTACTTTTAATAGCAATACATTTCTTATTATAGACTATTTGTCATATGCTTTCAGTGCACTCCTTAAGAGGAATTTGCTATAGTGTTCATTTTGATAGCTATAATCATATGTAATGATTAAAGTTTGATCTAAAAGTTGGCCAAACGTACCATACATACACTTCTGCAAATTTTCTGCTATTTGTCGTCCGCAGGTAGACTATGAAAAAGTACTTGATTTCGTTGAAATTTGGGCGGTGCTGCATTTCCTACAGTGGTGTCAAGTTTACTGACGGAATAACGAAGTACTTTTATTGTAGGCTTACGTGTTAGGGTTACAGTATCAGACTACGAAACCTATGAAACTGCAGAGGGATATAAGATATGGTGATTTTAAATGCTTTACTCTTTACTGCTGCTTTAGGAGAAATTTTCAAGCAACTGGATTGTAAAGGTAATTACAAAAGGTATTAACATCAATGGCGAGTAAATCATTCGTCTTCGATTTCGCGACGATATAGTCTATATATCAGAATCGCTAGGGGACCTCAGGACTATGCTGAATGGCTTCAAAAGTGTCTTCCAACGGATAAGTATAAAGATGAACATGTACAAAACAAAGGTCATGTATAATGTCCATCTCACACCGATGCCGGTAGTTTTTAGGAGCACCCGAGTAGTCGACGAGTATTGTGGCGGCGCTGTCGTCGCGTCACAAGCGAAACACATCGAAGCCTAAATCGCACTAACAAAGTTTCGAAGTTAAAGCAGCATATATAGAATAACTCCGAACTACCAATCGGAGCGCTGGCCGCTCCCCGGGCAGAACACCTTGCCCGGCGGGAGATCTCCCCTTTTCCTTCTACCCGCCTACAAGTATGTTTATCTAGGACAAATAGTCCGAATAAGAGAATCCAACTTCAACCGAGAGGTCAATCGACGGATTCAAATCGGCTGTGCAATGTTCGGCTAATTAGGACATATCAGCAGTAAAACCAGAGTAACCGATATACCCAACGGATTAATAAATTGAAGTGGTATTTGGGCGGCCATATAGCTCGCAGAGCTGACGACCATTGGGGGATAAAGTTAACAGTAAGTGAACTGTACTGCGGCCCTCATCTAGATGTGGTAACGACCTGGTAAAAGATGCAGAAATTTGATATATCCAGGTGGCTCATGACCTGTGCTTTGTAGCGTTCTTTTGGAGGAGACCTATGTTCAACAGTGGAATTATTAATGGATGTAATGATGAAGATATGTAAATATGAATTATGATAGGAATATACGTAAGTAATTTTTAACAGTGGTAGAGCCACGCGGCGGCTTTTGCTGTCGCACGGATGGGCCGGCTCGAACCGGGGTGGTACCACGACCTCACAGAATACCAGCGTGAAGTAGAGGTTTACCTCTGCGTTTCGCTTGGTGAGTGCAGGTGGCCGGAGGCCCTTTTTACTGGAAATGAGGCATTCCATCTTAGTCCTCACGGGTGACAACGCATCTGGATTTTGATTCGCAAACGAGAATAGATCTAGATGTCTATGGGCCGCAGCAACCACTTACCATCAGGTGGACTGTGTGCTCGTTTGTCACCCTTATCCTATAAAAAAAAGTGAGAAGAGGCTTGGGTCCAGCGTGTGAGGGAGTAGTGATTGCACTCCTGCTTGTACAACTAAAATTTTGTCCTGCGTAGATCTAGTCTCCGTCAAGACTGGCCTCTGTGACCGAATTCGGTCTGGAGGACATTATTATTAAAGACTCAAACAACGTCAATTTGCTGCATACGGGTACCATTAAAATTGTTGACCGTCGTTTATATGCATGCAATAAAACAAAACTGATTAATGATAACAAAACAGGATGAATTATGTATAAAATTTATTAAGCTATTTTTTTATTAATAATTAACTTATTAGCAGGCGACAATGACATGCAGCCGCTTGTGGTTGGTTAAACTATAAGTGGATCAATTTATTCATGACTAAAAGATGTGTCGCTTGTTGCTTACGGTTATATTTCGTAAAGTTCGACTTAAGTATGAGTGTTATAAATAACAATTAACAATACATCTACTGCATTTGAAAACTATGGATGGGTACACGCATCATAAAACACTAAATAATCAATTCATGTTTCTTTGACTTTATAAATGTCGAAGATCTGAGGGAGCAGATTTGTCAGCGATTTTACTACTGGATTTTGAGAAAATTTTCTTATTATAAGTTACTATGACACACTCTTTATCCGCTTTCAAAAAAGAGGCGGTTTTCAACTGACTGTATTCTTTTTTGTACGATATGTTATATTTGCCAATTATGAACAGAAATGAATGATGATAATTTTAATTAAAATGGCTATAATATCAAATGAGATCATTAGTTAAATTTAAAGCCAAGTTTGAGGAAAATAGAGAATGAATTTTATATGTAACTATTAAGACATTTTAGTTGTAACCATAAGGTGTTAATGTTGCTTAGTGGTATCGAAGAATTAAAGTGCCAACTTCAGATACTGTTCAAATATAAGGATTTTTTTAATCTTTTTTAGGTTTTTGAAGTCGGGCTTTCATTTAAAATGTTAATATAGAAATACAAGTCTAAGGACTATTAAACATATTATATATTATATTTTAGTTTCTTACACAATAAATTTTTTCAAGGTAAAAATATGTTAAAAAAATGTAATATAATATTTTTGCCAAATAAAATGAAATAAAATTAAAATTCATATTTTGTTTTAAAAACTGATACAATTTAGTTTCTGTCAACAAAACTCTGTTTTAAATTCTGTTGACATCCAAGTATTGA
Organism: Parnassius glacialis; assembly: GCA_033319125.1. Classification (NCBI taxonomy): domain Eukaryota; kingdom Metazoa; phylum Arthropoda; class Insecta; order Lepidoptera; family Papilionidae; genus Parnassius; species Parnassius glacialis. Next base: position 7,827,907 of record JAVANC010000009.1, read on the forward strand.
CAAAGAGGCACTCTTAGTCTTCTCATTAATAAGACTGAAATGGATAACAAGGGTACCCAGGAAGTTAGACCAATAATTTCGTTGAATTTCGCTTAAGAAAGCTTAGCACATTGCTTTAAGATAGATGTGATTTAGCCAACCAATTTTTTTGCAGTGCATAATTTCAACCATGGCAACTCAGTGGCGAAGCGCTTGCCGTAAGTTTCAAAGTATGATAGCAACTCAGGTTTGATTCCCGCTGGCACCAGTGAAAATGTCAAATGCTATTTTTGCGTCCTGTTTATAATTGTATATGATATTATGTACATAATATATTTATTGGTAAAGGTAATCATCGTCAGGGAACCTGAATTTCTATAAAATATTTCCAATAAGTACTATCTTCTCCGTAGAAAATCTGATTACTTCTTAAGTTATTCCTTTACAAGATACATTAACGTGACATTTCTCGTAGTATTCGGAGGCGCTAACGGGATCAAAAAACATGATTGATTATATTCTCAGACCAATACAGATATCTACACGGAGCGCTGCGTGCATCTCAACTAACTCTGAAACTAAGCCAATTTTTTTTTAACTTATTATAAGCCAGTGCTTGACTACAATCCCACCTGGTGGTAAGTGGCATTGAAGCACTCCACCGCATTGTTATTAAAAATTATATTTCCGTTTGCTTTTCTTAACAAAGGTGTCTAATTAACATCATCTTCCCCTTATTCCGTGTTTTCGTCAAAGACGTGCCTATTCAGAATTCATTAACATTTAATATGTTGTAAAATATATTACGGGCACGCAATTTTGAAGAATGAAATAATTAATGTATACTCTTTGAAACTAATTATTCCGCAGAACATCGCAAGTGAATGTGTCTTTAGAATTTCGGTAAACGATAATTTAATTAACATTACTTTTATAGCAGAACACACATACATATACATATACATATATATACATATATATGTATGTGTGTTCTGCTATAAAAGTAATAAGTATAAAAGTAACATATACATATATATACATATATATGTATGTGTGTTCTGCTATAAAAGTAATGTTAATTAAATTATCGTTTACCGAAATTCTAAAGACACATTCACTTGCGATGTTCTGCGGAATAATTAGTTTCAAAGAGTATACATTAATTATTTCATTCTTCAAAATTGCGTGCCCGTAATATATTTTACAACATATTAAATGTTAATGAATTCTGAATAGGCACGTCTTTGACGAAAACACGGAATAAGGGGAAGATGATGTTAATTAGACACCTTTGTTAAGAAAAGCAAACGGAAATATAATTTTTAATAACAATGCGGTGGAGTGCTTCAATGCCACTTACCACCAGGTGGGATTGTAGTCAAGCACTGGCTTATAATAAGTTAAAAAAAAATTGGCTTAGTTTCAGAGTTAGTTGAGATGCACGCAGCGCTCCGTGTAGATATCTGTATTGGTCTGAGAATATAATCAATCATGTTTTTTGATCCCGTAAGCGCCTCCGAATACTACGAGAAATGTCACGTTAATGTATCTTGTAAAGGAATAACTTAAGAAGTAATCAGATTTTCTACGGAGAAGATAGTACTTATTGGAAATATTTTATAGAAATTCAGGTTCCCTGACGATGATTACCTTTACCAATAAATATATTATGTACATAATATCATATACAATTATAAACAGGACGCAAAAATAGCATTTGACATTTTCACTGGTGCCAGCGGGAATCAAACCTGAGTTGCTATCATACTTTGAAACTTACGGCAAGCGCTTCGCCACTGAGTTGCCATGGTTGAAATTATGCACTGCAAAAAAATTGGTTGGCTAAATCACATCTATCTTAAAGCAATGTGCTAAGCTTTCTTAAGCGAAATTCAACGAAATTATTGGTCTAACTTCCTGGGTACCCTTGTTATCCATTTCAGTCTTATTAATGAGAAGACTAAGAGTGCCTCTTTGTCAATACTTGGATGTCAACAGAATTTAAAACAGAGTTTTGTTGACAGAAACTAAATTGTATCAGTTTTTAAAACAAAATATGAATTTTAATTTTATTTCATTTTATTTGGCAAAAATATTATATTACATTTTTTTAACATATTTTTACCTTGAAAAAATTTATTGTGTAAGAAACTAAAATATAATATATAATATGTTTAATAGTCCTTAGACTTGTATTTCTATATTAACATTTTAAATGAAAGCCCGACTTCAAAAACCTAAAAAAGATTAAAAAAATCCTTATATTTGAACAGTATCTGAAGTTGGCACTTTAATTCTTCGATACCACTAAGCAACATTAACACCTTATGGTTACAACTAAAATGTCTTAATAGTTACATATAAAATTCATTCTCTATTTTCCTCAAACTTGGCTTTAAATTTAACTAATGATCTCATTTGATATTATAGCCATTTTAATTAAAATTATCATCATTCATTTCTGTTCATAATTGGCAAATATAACATATCGTACAAAAAAGAATACAGTCAGTTGAAAACCGCCTCTTTTTTGAAAGCGGATAAAGAGTGTGTCATAGTAACTTATAATAAGAAAATTTTCTCAAAATCCAGTAGTAAAATCGCTGACAAATCTGCTCCCTCAGATCTTCGACATTTATAAAGTCAAAGAAACATGAATTGATTATTTAGTGTTTTATGATGCGTGTACCCATCCATAGTTTTCAAATGCAGTAGATGTATTGTTAATTGTTATTTATAACACTCATACTTAAGTCGAACTTTACGAAATATAACCGTAAGCAACAAGCGACACATCTTTTAGTCATGAATAAATTGATCCACTTATAGTTTAACCAACCACAAGCGGCTGCATGTCATTGTCGCCTGCTAATAAGTTAATTATTAATAAAAAAATAGCTTAATAAATTTTATACATAATTCATCCTGTTTTGTTATCATTAATCAGTTTTGTTTTATTGCATGCATATAAACGACGGTCAACAATTTTAATGGTACCCGTATGCAGCAAATTGACGTTGTTTGAGTCTTTAATAATAATGTCCTCCAGACCGAATTCGGTCACAGAGGCCAGTCTTGACGGAGACTAGATCTACGCAGGACAAAATTTTAGTTGTACAAGCAGGAGTGCAATCACTACTCCCTCACACGCTGGACCCAAGCCTCTTCTCACTTTTTTTTATAGGATAAGGGTGACAAACGAGCACACAGTCCACCTGATGGTAAGTGGTTGCTGCGGCCCATAGACATCTAGATCTATTCTCGTTTGCGAATCAAAATCCAGATGCGTTGTCACCCGTGAGGACTAAGATGGAATGCCTCATTTCCAGTAAAAAGGGCCTCCGGCCACCTGCACTCACCAAGCGAAACGCAGAGGTAAACCTCTACTTCACGCTGGTATTCTGTGAGGTCGTGGTACCACCCCGGTTCGAGCCGGCCCATCCGTGCGACAGCAAAAGCCGCCGCGTGGCTCTACCACTGTTAAAAATTACTTACGTATATTCCTATCATAATTCATATTTACATATCTTCATCATTACATCCATTAATAATTCCACTGTTGAACATAGGTCTCCTCCAAAAGAACGCTACAAAGCACAGGTCATGAGCCACCTGGATATATCAAATTTCTGCATCTTTTACCAGGTCGTTACCACATCTAGATGAGGGCCGCAGTACAGTTCACTTACTGTTAACTTTATCCCCCAATGGTCGTCAGCTCTGCGAGCTATATGGCCGCCCAAATACCACTTCAATTTATTAATCCGTTGGGTATATCGGTTACTCTGGTTTTACTGCTGATATGTCCTAATTAGCCGAACATTGCACAGCCGATTTGAATCCGTCGATTGACCTCTCGGTTGAAGTTGGATTCTCTTATTCGGACTATTTGTCCTAGATAAACATACTTGTAGGCGGGTAGAAGGAAAAGGGGAGATCTCCCGCCGGGCAAGGTGTTCTGCCCGGGGAGCGGCCAGCGCTCCGATTGGTAGTTCGGAGTTATTCTATATATGCTGCTTTAACTTCGAAACTTTGTTAGTGCGATTTAGGCTTCGATGTGTTTCGCTTGTGACGCGACGACAGCGCCGCCACAATACTCGTCGACTACTCGGGTGCTCCTAAAAACTACCGGCATCGGTGTGAGATGGACATTATACATGACCTTTGTTTTGTACATGTTCATCTTTATACTTATCCGTTGGAAGACACTTTTGAAGCCATTCAGCATAGTCCTGAGGTCCCCTAGCGATTCTGATATATAGACTATATCGTCGCGAAATCGAAGACGAATGATTTACTCGCCATTGATGTTAATACCTTTTGTAATTACCTTTACAATCCAGTTGCTTGAAAATTTCTCCTAAAGCAGCAGTAAAGAGTAAAGCATTTAAAATCACCATATCTTATATCCCTCTGCAGTTTCATAGGTTTCGTAGTCTGATACTGTAACCCTAACACGTAAGCCTACAATAAAAGTACTTCGTTATTCCGTCAGTAAACTTGACACCACTGTAGGAAATGCAGCACCGCCCAAATTTCAACGAAATCAAGTACTTTTTCATAGTCTACCTGCGGACGACAAATAGCAGAAAATTTGCAGAAGCGTATGTATGGTACGTTTGGCCAACTTTTAGATCAAACTTTAATCATTACATATGATTATAGCTATCAAAATGAACACTATAGCAAATTCCTCTTAAGGAGTGCACTGAAAGCATATGACAAATAGTCTATAATAAGAAATGTATTGCTATTAAAAGTAAAAGTAAAGTTGCAGCCTATTTACATCCCACTGCTGGGCACAGGCCTCCTCTCATTTCTTAGAGGGATTTAAGGCAAGGAAATGTCCGCCGCGCTGCCCCAATGCGTGTTGGCGAACTTCAAATGCCTTCGAAATATTTTTTTCTTATTTCTCAGACATGCAGATTTCCTCACGATGTTTTCTTTCACCACCGAGCACGTGGTAAATCAGCACTTAAAATTGCAATTAACAATTTCATTGGTGCCGGCGGGGATCGAACCTGGGTTGCTCGAGTACTGTAAAGCTTACAGCGAGCGCTAACCATCTGAGCTACCACTATATATTGCTATTGCGAGATATTTTTTCGACTTTAAATATATAAGGTAATAAAAAAAACAACTTCGTATTTTACTTTTTGTCCCAGCAATGGCATGATTAAACACACTTTGGATATTCATCGTAATAATTTAGAAGATGATACTGACACTGTTATATATAATAGATAGCTGCAGATAGACTACAAGCATAATTACTTATTGCTTACTTCATTGAAATGAACTTCTTCGAATAATGCATGTAAAATTATATCGGCATTCTTTGTCAGAAGGTTTAATGCTAAGAATCTGGAAATCAGCTTATATCAAATCAATTTACAAAAAAGGACCTAAAGATCAAGTTGACAACTACCGACCTATTTCCAAATTATGTCTTTTTGCAAAAGTACTAGAAAGAATTGTTTATGATCAATTATATGCTGCTTTAAAACATTCACTTAGCTTTCAACAACACGGTTACGTTAAGGGTCGGTCAACAACTACTAAACTTATATTATGTAGTGACTACTTATCGGAACATATGTCAGAGCCCTCACGTCGATGTGGTCTACACAGACCATAGTAAATGCCTTGATCGAATAGACCATTTGCTACTATTACATAAAATTCAGTCAGTAGGAATACGAGGTAATTTATATCGGTGGTTCACCTCCTATAGGAGGTGAACCTCCAAAATTGAAGTCAGATAGTTGCCCTAAATATTTACATTAATATTTTTGTTAATAATGTCATCACATAGATGTGTAAAGTTACGCCGATGATATGAAAATATTAAGTCCTATAACATCCCTCGAAAGCGCATATATATATATATATATATATATATATATATATATATATATATATATATATATATATATATATATATATATATATAGTAAGCATCTTATTATCGATAACCTTAATAAGTTGGGCATTATAAACTTTATTATAATTTCATATTATTTTTTCTTGTGGTAGAGCCACGCTGCAGCTATATTATGGTTGTAGAACAGAATAAATAATAGTACAATAAGTTGTAGCACGAATGGATAAGCTCGACCGTGGTAGGACCACGTTCTCACAGAATACAAAAAAATAAAAATAGCAGCTTAATGCTGCTGTCTTTCGTATGGTGAGTGTAGAGAACTGGAGAATCTTTTTAGTGAAGCGAGGCATTCTATTTCAGTTCTCAGGGGTGATAACGCATCTGCATTTTGATTTTATAAAGATACTCTGCGCCACAGCATTCACCTACTACAAAGTGAACTGTATCCTTATTTGTCTCCTTTATTATATAAAAAATAAGAATTTAATACTAATAAACATAGTTAAATAAATATAGAAATTATTTCAAAAAATATTAACTTAAAAAAGTAACTAAAATTTATTTGTATAAATTCAATCACTTTTTCAAGTCAATTATCAATCATCATCATCAGCAGCAGCAGTAGTTTATATCACAAGCATACTGCTATCGGTCTTACCCAATATTTACTAGAAAGCACGGTCATAATACATAATAAGTAACCTGCATCCATCGACTTCCTGCAAATTATGAATCTATTTGTTAGAAGGCTGGTGATTTATTCATTTTTCAATTTATGATTTCATTTTCCATTTATTTTTTTATAGAATTTGGCCCACCTGATGGCAAGTGTCGAGTTCCACCCATAAACAACTGCAACACCTAGGTAATTGCAGGTGCGTTACCGACCTTGTAAAAAGGAGTAAGCTCGTTTCTTTGTGCTTCTCAGTTTTATAAACTATGGTATTACATATATCAAGTAAAACACTTGGAAAAGTTTATGTTTTCTTAAAAGAGAAATGTTGCCCTAGAAAGGTTTGCTAACTGACGTTAACTAATGTTGCATGTTCCGCTTGCTACTTGTATATAGATAATATTTTGATGGTATTTTTGTAGAATTGTGCCATGGATGCCAAAACATTTTAATAATGTACACGCTTGGCAAGCAAGTCACAAGTATCTAATGCGAAAAAGATAAACTCCAGTTGGCTAAATCCAAAGTGCAAATTTACAATAAAAACTTACGACTTTGTTTGCACAGCAATGGACATATTATGAAACATCAAAATTAATAAACTAATTGCCTGCGATGTTTATCGCCATTGAATATTGTGATATTGTGATCTGAGGCGATTTGGGTAGAGGCCTTGCCACAACTGCATAAAATTGATCTGCGTAAATCATGCATAAGGCGGCACGTGTTATGCCCGATATCTATTGAATGAGACCGATAAACATCATGCGATGAATACAATATATTCTGAGTTTTGACGGGAACTTGACTGGTGGCGGATTGCCGCTCCTGTATCATTGTTTGAATAATGGTTTGAAGTGAATTTTAATAATTAAAAGTAGTGCGATTTTGTGTATTAATTGTTTGCGCATGTAAACTATTAGTGCAAATGGTGAAACAGGTGCTCTGATGGTGATGTGATTCTCAATACTGTCTGCTTAGTCGCCTTGAGATACCATCGCTAACTGTCAGCTGTCTGCTGGCTCAAGTTGCCGTCTAAAGATGACACAAGAGCTGCACAATGTGACGCATCAACATATTGTGAAGCAGTGTAGTATGAAGGATAATTATACATTGTAACTTCAGGCTCAGAAGGGCTAGATCCCAGAGGCATAAAGCCAGTTATAAAAAATGCAATATATTCTGCATTGAAAATATATTAACTGTCGCGCATGTCACAAAATAAATGAATCGACATAACTTCAGTGAGTATTATGAGATCTGTGGATCTTCTATATTTATTATTACTTTAGCTTCTACCTTGTAAATTAATTAAATAAAATTTATTACTGCATTAATACGTTGATAAAAATAAATTACAATACTGTACTAAAAATATTTCTTAACAAAATATTTAAAAAAAAATACTATTGAAAGAAGGGCAGTTCAAATCCCGTATGCAACAAAGATCTGTATGAAAAATAATGGAAAGGAATGAGAAATTACCAACACCAGGGGATATATAATAATCTATACTAATATTAATACTAATAATATAAGTAAAAGCAAAGATTTTTTGTTTTATTTGTTTGTTTGTACTGAATAAATTCCGATACTACTGGACTAATTTTAACCATTTTATCACCAATAGAAAGTTAAATTATCAGCAAAAAACAAAATATATTTTCAATAAATATAATATATTTTCAAAAAAAATTAGAGATCCTTAAGATAATTGCAATAATGAAACCCAAAGTAGCAAAATTTTGCCTATAAATTTCATTATTTGGCGTACGCTGAGAAAACTATTCATGATATATAAAAATTATGTACAACACAAAAGTCTGCGAGGCAATATGTCTACTTAGTATTAATTCTTATTCAAATAAATAGTTTTATCATCAAGGGTATTTACGTAGGAAGTAAAATACTTTTTAATTCGTAATATTTATTACGTGGTAGAGCCATGCTGTAGCTATATTATTAGTATAGTTGTACTACGAATGGGTCGACTCGACCGGGGAAGGACAACGCTCTCACAGAATAGCAGCGTAAAATAGCAGCTTAACACCGCTGTGTTTCGTATGGTGAGTGTAGAGAACCTTTTCACTGGAAAAGAGGCATGCCATCTTCGTCCTCACGGGTGACAACGAATCTCATCGCATAATCATGATGATGATTAAATTGCCTCCATAAAACAGAAGATATTCGTAGTGTTGAAGTAATAATTTTTTAAAAAATCAAAAATTATGATTGTAAGTAAAATATTTTATATCGTTACCAAAATATTGATTAGGAATTTACTTGACATGTGAAAAGTGATCGCTTAGGACTTATTTCCAAGAATAAAATTCTGAAGCATTTGCCATAAATTATTTTGAATCTCGTTTCGTGTTCTAGAACTTTCTCAGAATAAATTGAATTCTAAAAAACACCTGTTGTTAAACTTAATCATAGTGAAGTATTTCTCCACTATTTAAGCTACTAGATTATATTAATTAAATTTTTCTGATTTTCTTTCCTTTTCCTACTGTTCAGCAACATTAAAAAATAATTGAACTGTATTTTTATTACATAATTGAATATATAACATAATTAATCAGAATAAATTGTTAAACGGTGTTAAGGCTATCCAACTCCAGAAAGGAATAAAACAGGATGACGTTATATTCCTGAAATTCTTTATCGTTTCATTAGAAGACGTTATAAGGTTACTGAACTGGAAAGGATTCTGTATAAATGGTAATATAATGTAAATGGTGAATAAATCACTCACCTTTTTTTTGCCATTTGCCAACGATATATTCATTACGGTAAAGTTTCTGGAGGAATTTAGCACATTGGTTCAAATCAACAAAAATAAAAATGTATTTATCTCGATAAACAAGGATCCATATAATGTGCACAAAACATCTCAATCATTAATATTAAAATAAATACATTATAGAGTAATAAAACAATTACATATCAGCCATAAATTAATAATTTCTAAAAATACTTTAAATATAATTTAGTCACAATGAGAAATTACCGTGTAATGTCTTTGTAACGCACAGTACTACCGGGCCTATGCTGACGCAACAACGGCTCGGGATGTAAACACCAGTGCTTTTAAAAACATATATAATTCCGCCTCCAGGTCCTTCAAAAGTGTAATTTCCAAGGCAAAGTCAGAGCAAATAGGCAGAATTGGTGAGAACTTAGTTCGACTTCCTTCAGAAACATGTGCATTCTGGTCTCTCGCCAAGGCTACCCAAGGGAACTACTGTCAGCCACCTCTACCATCTCTGCACAGAGAGGAGCATCTCACTGGCCCATGCTGCAAAAAAAAGGCCAACTCTACTCTCGATGACAGGGGGAACACAACGCCGACCATCCCGTGGTGCGAATGCTCCATGCAAGATTTGTTATTTACAAAGCGCACCGTGCGCAATGCACTCCTCTCCCTGCACGTTAAAAGTCGAATGCGCCTGATGGTGTCCCTTTTATTATGCTTAAGATGTGTACTCCGGAGTTGGCACCGGTATTTACACTTTTCTACTACTCCTACTACTAGGCGTAGTCCCTAACTCATGGAGACAGCTTTGGTGCATCCGATCCCTAAAATAGGCGACTGCTCAGATCCGTCTAACTACAGACCTAACGCGGTCACCTCCTTTTATCCAAAAAAATTAACCAACTGCCAGATAATGAGGTACCTGGAGAAACAACAGCTGCTTAGTGACCGCCAGTACGTGTCCCGCCGGGTTCGCTCAGCTGTTCATCTTCTGTCTTACCTATCTCATAGATGGGCGTAGGCAGTAAGTCTAAGGGGGAAGTTCTGGCAGTTAGTTTAGACATTGCGAAGGTCTTCGATCGCGGTTGGGACAAAGCACTTGTTAAGAAGCTCCCTTCCTATGGACTTCCTGAGAAATTGTGCAAATGAATCACCAGTTTTCTTGCAGATCGAAGCATCAAGGTTGTAGTAGACGATGCATTCTCTGATTACAAGCCTATTAATGCTGGGGTTCTACAAGGCTGTTAGCTATCACTAACGCTGTTTCTTCTGCATATCAATGATAATGATATGGTGCAAACCGGTAACATTAATTGCTATGTAGATACACTGTCTGTTCCAATATTTTATGGGAAAAGGTCACCAAGTACCGAAAACAACTTGTGTCTGAAGACGAGTCTTTGTTGAACAAAGTCTCGGATTAGGGATTACATTTCAATACCCAGAAGACACAAGTATGCGCGTTTACTGCTAAAATTAACCCCTTTGGTATCTCCTCAGTTTTAGGGCACTCTTCTTGTTGCCTTAGTCAGTATCAGAATTCACGGCGTCGACTTATTAAATAATGTGCAGTTTTGCGGTCTTGGAGAAGAAGAAAAAATTGGCCTCTAAAAAGCTTGGCGTGTTCAGCAGAGCGCAACAGTCATGCCGGCACCCCGCTTGCAACTTTACAAGGAGCAGGTTCGGCCTCACATGGAATATTATTCCTATCTCAGGGCCAAGGCTCCCCACTGCCAGTTCCTTCCACTTCAACGTATCCAGCGTAGAGTGGCTCATCAACGAACAAGTTTTTTTTCGGCTCAATTCACTGGCATTGCGAAGAGATATTGCAGCCCTTTGCATCTTTTATCGCATTTACCACGAGAAGTGCTCTGAAGAATTGTTTGGATTATTTCAGCCGAAAATCATCAATCCTAAATCATTTCACCAACGTACAATATCTGAATGCTTGCCGGTCTACCAACGTGACATTTAAAAGTTTTCCTCCTCACATGGCGATTTTTCCAGTCCTGATAATATTTAAGAAACAAGATTACACTTTTTTAAAAGGCTGGCACCTGCAATTTCCCTGGTGTTACGTTCGTTTATGGGATCTAATGCCCCATATCACCCTTTTGGTGTCGTAAGAGGCGACAAAGGGGAAAAAATCAGGGGTTGATCTATAAGGGAGACCTATGTTTAGCAGTGGGCTTTAATAGGCTGTAACGGTAAGTTACAGTCGTTATTAAGTCATCCATAATATTGTTATTATTCAAAATAGTCTAAACAGTTTATATTAACCAGAAATGAACAGTACCTTCTCACTGGCATAGCTACTGTGACATTTCTATCACAGCAATGCAGGAAGAAAGGGCAGTCCAATATGTCAGCTATCTTTTTCAGTATTACATTATACCTGGCCCTGGCCTGCACGGTACGCAACAAAGAAGCACCGTGTTTTTGAATCTTCGAATCGCGAACTGCGAAAAGTAATGAAATGAAGTAATAAACTTTATTGTCTAATGAACGCTCTAGACTTCCCTTTACCAGTAAGAACTTTCAGAAAGTTGCGAATTTTCACACCAAACTCCGTACTTAACGAACATTGTTGTTATAAGTCAAAATCGTCCTGTTTGCATTCGCTGTAGACTGAGACTGAATGACAGGCGGCTGCAGGTATAAAGTGGTGTACAGTAAGCTCTAAAAAGCGTAACACTTTAAGCTCTTGAGAACATTGCGCAAATTATGGACTGTCATGTCAAAGCCTTTCTCCCCCCTCAATGTCCGCATTATTCTTTTGTAATATGTATCGAGTAGCTCTTATGATGTGTCGTATTTTATTACTTTTTGTAAAGAGAAAATTTTGTACTCCTTTATAAGCGTATTGCACCCACGGATGAGTATGAGGTTTAACGTAAACTTTATATATAGAAGGAGTGCTCAATACAAAAATGTATTAATAATAAAAGTATAATTTCTTTTACGATCATATTGTCAAACAGCCTGAAGTTGTAAAATCGCTCTGAGTACTTATTTTTGTTAACTAATTTTAAAATATTGCCAACAAAACTGATTGACTGATTGAACTGTGACTTTGACTTTTTTTTATAGGATAGCGTGACAAGTAAGCACACAGTCCACCTGATGGTAAGTGGTATTTGTGGCCCATAGACATCTGCATTTATCCTTGTTTGCGAATCAAAATGCAGACGCGTTGTCACCCGTGAGGACTAAGATGGAATCCCTCTTTTCCAGTAAAAAGGGTCTCCGTTTCTCTACACTCACCATACGAATCACAGCAGCATTAAGCTGCTATTTTACGCTGGTATTCTGTGAGAGCGTGGTCCTTCACCGGTCGAGCTGACCTATTCGTGCTACAACTATACCCGAAATATAGCTGCAGCATGGCTCTACCACGTACAAAATACTATTATTGTATGCTTACTGGACGACCACTAGTTAAGTTTAATTAAGACACAACATATATATATATATTACATAACTTGAACATGTAATACAAATTCACAAATCATAATGTTCATATAGTAAAAATATTTAAGCTCTGTATAAGTATTTTATTTATTATTCTTACAACGCCTAAAATAATATTGGTAATTCCTAGAGTAGCGAGCACTTAAAACCCAATTAGAAGTCATGTTTTAGGCCATTTTATTAAGCCAGACCTAAATTCATGAAAAAAAGTATCATTGACAGCCTAAATTAATTCTATTTCTGGACAAAGGCTCGCCATTCGGAAAAGGTCGGCCGCTCTGTCCAAATTAGCGGACTGTTCGCTGTAGCGGAACGTCACTGCTCTAAATATATATTTTTTTTAATATTTGCATGCAAAGAAACAGGTTTTGTCACCACATTTCCTTTAGCATCATATTTCCAGCACGTGGTTTTTTTTTAGAGTATAAGGGGAACAAACGAGCACGCAGTCCACCTGATGGTAAGTGGTTGCTGTGACCCATAGATATCTATATTTATCCTCAATAAAGAATGAAAATGCAGATGTGGCGTTACCTGTGAGGACTAAGATGGAATGCCTTTTTTCCAGTAAAAAGTGTCTCCGGTTCTCTACACTCACCATACGAAACACAGCAGTGTCAAGCTGCCATTTTACGCTGGTATTCTATGAGGGCACTAAGCTCGAAATTGTTGACGAGTATGTTTACCTGGGATAAATAGTGGTAAGTCCAACTTCGACCGAGGGGTCAATCGACGGATTCAACTCGGCTGGGCAGCGTTCGGGAAATTACGGCATATCTTCTCGTAAGTATACCTCAAAACTTGAAAACGAGACTACAACCAGTGCGTGTTGGCAGTAATGACTTATGGAACTGAGACGTGGTCCTTCACTGCTGACCATATCAGGAAGCTCAAGGTCACTCAGCGAGCTATGAAGAGGGCTATGTTCGAAGTTTATCTGCGTGATAAACCTAAAAATGGGAATATCCGTAATAGAACCAGAGTGACCGACATAGCCCAACGAATTAGTATGCTGAAGAATGGGCCGGGCATATAGCTCGCAGAACCAACAACTGATGGGAAAAAAGGTTCTCGAGTGGCGGTCTCGCACCGGCGGCCGAAGTGTAGGGCGTCCTCCCACTAGATGGAGTGATGAACTGGTAAGCCATGCAGGACATCGATGGATGTAGGTAGCTCAGGACCGTGCTTTGTGGCATTCCTTGGGGGAGGTCTATGTTCAGCAGTGGAGTTGTGAAGGGCTGTAATGATGATGATGATGATGATGAATTCAATTGGTGATCAAACTAAGAATGTTCTTATACAATGATAAATAACGATTCCACAGAGAAGTTGTATGAGGAAGAAAACTCCTAGTAAAACGTACAGTCGTGGGCCGCCAAGCATCCACATGGTGAGGATGGTATCGTGAATTTTGACGCGATGTGCGTTCGTGAAATTTGGCGACTGGAATTAATCCGAACAATTCGACCGATAGAAAATGCAAAGGGATGCAACATCCCTACGCAGTGTCAGGGTATCGAGCCGATCAGAAAGAACTCGGTCGTCGACGATTCGAACCGCTCTGCGCTGGATGCGGTCAAGTGGAAGGAGCAATATTCCATGTAAGGCCGAACTTGCGCTTTGTAAAGTTGTAAGCGATGTGCCAACATGAAATACTGTCTCGCTCTGCTAAGCACGCCAAGCTTTTTAGAGGCCAATTTGGCCTTCCCTTCCAAGTTCCAAGTGACCACGAAACTGCACACTATTCGATATGTCGACGCCGAGGATTCAGATGCTATTTATTATTATTAATAAAATATAATTATTAGATTAATTAATATGGAACTGACTTTTGTGAACCTGATACAAGTGGAATCTTGGACCATTTATTGTTCTTAAACTTTTTCTGAGCTCTGTCTTTGTGGACGGGTTCTTTAGCTTATAAGGCGCTACCAACAGCTTTTGATTGTTTTGGTGAATATTCATTCTTCCAAGAAACACCTAAAAAAACTAAGTTACTAAATAAATACAATGTGAATAAGGATCCTAACTAAGACGATCACACCATAAATTTATTAGACGGCATATATTTAAATCTTTAGAAATATAATATTTTTACATCTTAAAGATATAAATTCTAAAGAAATACAAAAATAAGTATAGAGGTGGGGAGTGTTACAACTTCATGTGCACAAATAAATCTCAATCATAATCCATAAAATAAATACATTATAGAATGATAAAGTAATTACATAGTCGCCAAAAATAATCATTTCTAAAAATAATTTAGACATTACCAAGTCACAATCAAAAATTACGGTGTAATGGCTTTGTAAGTCAAATTCAGATCAAATTGGCAGAATCGGCGAGAAACTAGTTCAACTTCCTTCGGTAACACGTGCATTCTGGTTTCTCGCCATGGCTATCTAAGGCAATTTCTGTTAGCCATCTCTTTCATCTCTGCATAGGGAGGATGACTCAGCTAGATTCTCTCTTTGCGTTCAACTCGACTCTCGATGACGGGGCGACCACACCGCCGACCATCACGCGGTGTGCGTGCTCCATGCAAGAGGAGCTGCATACAGAGCGCTCAAAGCACAAATCACACCTACCTGTCTAGACGACAACAAGTCGAGGGGGCCTGATGGCGTCCCTCCTATTATGCCGAAGACATGTGCTCCGGACTCGGCACTGGTTTTAACATGTCCTTTCCGTTACTCCTACTACTAGGAGTAGTCCGGAATTCATGAAGACTTTGGTGCACCCGATCCCTAAAAAGGGCGACCGCTCACATCCATCTAACTACAGGCCTATCGCCATCACCTATATGTTCTCGAAAATAATGGAAATCATTATTAGCTGCCAGCTCGTGAAGTACCTTCAGGATCACCATTAGATTACTAACCGCTAGTACATGTTCCATCGAGGTAGCTCAGCTGATGTAATCCTGACTTACCTAACTTATAGATGGGAGTAGGCAGTAAAGTCCAGGGTGAGATCCTGGCCGTTAGTTTAGACATTGCGAAGGTCTTCAATCGGGCTTGGTACATAGTGCTATATGGAGTACTGTTCCCATCTCTGGGCCAGGGCTCGCCAGTACTAGCTCCTTCCACTTCACTGCATCCAACGTAGAGCGGCTCAAACTCAACTCGTCAAAGACCGAGTTTTTTTCGGCTCTATTCATTGACATTGCGAAAATATTTTGCATTCCTTTTCATCTTTTATCGCATTTAGAAAGAGTTGGTCGCAAGCAAGTTAGTTGGTTTTGGAGTTCTGTCAAAAATTGTTCGAATTAATTCCAGCCGCCAAAATTCACCAAATTTTACCACCCACATCATCTGGGTGCGTGGCGGTCAACTGCTGTGTGATATTATAGATACTACGAGTTTTCTTTCTCGCGACTACTTTGTGAAATCGTTTACCACCGGCGAATTTTTTGAACCGACACCACTCTTAAGGACCTTCAATAAACAAGCTTACTCCTTTTTCAAAGGCTGGCAACGCACCTGCAATTCCTTTGGTATTGCAGTTGTTCATGGACGGCGGTTGGCACTTACCATAGGGTGAGCTGCCTATTTATTTGCCCTGCTTCTATAAAAAATAAATCTACTACCCCATATCATCACATGGGTGTCGTGAGAGGCGACAAAGGGAAACAAATGAGGGGATTGGGCAGCAGGATCTTCCTAATAATGACTAAAAATAAATAGCTGTGGTTGCCAACCCCCTTGCTAAAAATCTGTCTGCTATAATTTTCAGTATGTCATTATAGCTGACCTGCACTCTGCGCACCAAAATCAAAATCATGGCTACGATTTAATTTCTAACTACAATGCCATCCGTAACAGCAACAATAAATTATTTAAATCGCTCATCCTTATTAATCTTATATGATTTCAAGCCAAGCGTATTTGAGTTAAATCTTTTTTTTGTATACATATATTACGTGAAACCGTGTTACTATAGTTATGGATTTAGTAATAGTGGTCCCCTTGTGGTCAAAGTTCGACGGAAATTCATTAAATATTTAGGATTGTATCTTAAGCAAAATACAGCTAATTAATGTCTGCACATTAATTTAAAAAAAAAACATAGAAATCTAATATATATAATATATATAATATCAAATAAATGTTTTATGCCTTGACATATATTTCACACACTATTGAAAAAAGGAACATTAAATGCAATTTTTTTCAACAAAACTTTTCAACAAACTTTGAAATTACCAAAATTCACAGCATATTCAGCTATATTATATTATATCTGTTAATAATTATTTGTTGGAAACATTTTATTAATTTTGTCTCTCTCTCTCTCTGTATCTTTCTCTATCTCTCTGTCTCTCGCTCTCTCTCTCTATGTTATGTGTGACTGTTTGACTAATTGGCCTTAGAAAAATAACATAACATACAAAAGCTTATACAGTCCGTTCACAGTTCTTTTACCTCTGACATCTGTGATTGTATTACATTGCTAGGTTGGCATTAATTGTTGTCAAGTACTTCAGTCATATTGAAAAGCTTCTCGGATTTTCCTGTTGCTTCGGTGATTATTTATATCTTAACATACCAAATAAGATTTAAAGAAGCGGCAGAAAAGTTGTGCTATCAGGACGCAAGTTTTGTGAACAGGAAAAGTTAATAAAGGCCTATAATTTCATTTGAAAATGTTCGTCAACGGGTACTATGACGGGTGAGTAGAGTATAATAGTTTTACCTGCTATTCGTGTTTTCCTCATAATTAACAGAATACCAGCGTGAAGTAGAGGTTTACCTCTGCGTTTCGCTTGGTGAGTGCAGGGTTGCCGGAGGCCCTTTTTACTGGAAATGAGGCATTCCATCCTAGTCCTCACGGGTGAAAACGCATCTGCATTTTGATCTGTAACAGAGGATAGATGTAGATGTCTATGGGCCGCAGCAAACACTTACCATCAGGTGGACTGTGTGCTCGTTTTTCACCCATATCCTATAAAAAAATAGTAAAAATTAAAATTATGTATTTTATAGTAACGTCATTTTTTGTATCAAAGTAAGAATTCAATTTACATTTAATAACGAAATAGTTTAATTATTTCAATTCTAGAATATAAATAAATATAAAGTAAAAAAAGTGTTAACGTGAAATTTAATATATCAGGTATATCTGAGAAAACCGTCAGCATTACTACCAACGAAAGCGAAGTTGCTACTTCCACATCTACAAAAATATGCACACTGTACACAATAAAACATTTGTTATAATAATTGACGGCTCCGTGGCGCAGTGGCTTAGCAATGAGTTGCTGTGCTGGGGGGCGCGGGTTCGAATCCCGCACGGAACAAGTATTTGTATGGCCTACAAATAATTGTTCCGGGTCTGGATGTTTGTCCTTGTGCAATTTGTGATTGTAAACTGCCTCCACGATACAGGACAAAATCCTAGTGTGGGGGTAACGTTTTTTAAAAAGAAGAAATAAAATAGATTTGGATGATTGTGATCTGTGTGCCATCAAAAACAAAATACTTCAAATGTACATAGTCAGAAAACACATTATGGAAAATAATCCGACAAATAGGATTTCGATTTAAGAAATGTGGCTCTAAAAGAAAACTATTAATGGAAAGACGACATTGCACCTGGAGGTTACAGATACTTAAATGTTTTAAAATAAAATCGTAAAGAAAGCTGACCTATCCTATAACTTAATGAAACGTTTATTCGAGATTCATATACTCTGGGAAAAATGTTGGAAAACGGAAAATGAAGAAGGTGTTTTAAAGAGTGATTCAGTTGGTGCACGCTGGATTATTGTTCATGGTGGTGGTGAAATGGGCTTAATACGAAATATTACTTTGATATTTAAATCACAGTCGAAGTCGGGTGATTCTTTATATTTGCCAATACTTTTCGAAATGCGAACAGTAATAACGTGAAGTAATAAACTTCATTGTATTTCATAATAAACGCTCTAGACTTTCCTTTGTTATTCCAGTAAGACAAACTTTCAGAACTTGCAAAGTCTTGTACCAAACTCCGTACTTAACGAACACTGTTGTTATAAGTCAAAATCGTCGTTTGGCTTCGCCGTAATAGGACTAAATGACAGGCAGCAGGTGTAAAGTGATGTACAGTAAGCACTAAAAAGCGTAATTTTTAGCTCTTGAGTACATCGTGCAAACTATGTGCTGTCATGTTCGCTCTTACAGACAAAGCCGTTCTACCCTCCCCAATATCCGCATTATACCTACTCATTTTTATTTTATCTATAATATATTAATATGTGAAGAGAAAACCATTGAAGAGTATCAAACTTTAGGCAGTTAAAGTTTATAATATGAAGGAGTCCAGAAAGCAAAAAATTAGTTAAGTATAATGTGTTTCTTTGTTTATATTCATACTGTCAAAGTCAAACGCATAATAGTCTGAAGTCGAAAAATTGCTATGAGTATAGATTGTCGCCAAATAATTTAAAAAGAAGACGGTCCATTTCTGGCCCAGTCTATGTACAGTATACTGTAAAAAAGAGAAACATTCATGGATTTTGTCAAAATAAAATGAGATATAAATCAAACTAAATAACTTGCTAAAAATAAAAATGCAATCACAAGTTTTTGATGGTTTTACAAGATGGTGCCCTTGCAGTCATAAAAAAGAAAAAAGACACGGTTATTTGTCAAATGTCATTTCTGTCAAATGATATTTTTATTTATTCCGAGCTTGGTTGTGTAGTTGAGAACTCGTGAATGCGTTTAATTGTGGATTTCTTTGGCGATTTGGTTTTTTGTTTAGACTTTTGATCAGTTACTACTTGTTTGACTCTGCTTTTGTTTTATGGATATCTGTATTCTGTAGAATAAAATTTTGAATCAGTAAGAAGGTATGTACTAAAGAAAGATGTTTCCTTAAGTTATTAAACGCATTTGAATGACTGTGTCTGTTAATAATTATTAATTTCTACATAAGTTCATAATGGCTGCAGAATCTTAATATGATGTAATTATCTTTCAGTTCACCTGTTAAAAATTGTTGCACTGTTTAAAATGCGCTTCTGCAATATAGATAGTTTATTAAAATAATATTGTTGTTCTAGATGGATGAAAAAGCACCAATATTTTCACAATGTTTTGCAAACGTATTACAAGAATTATCTGTCGGCACAAATCTTGAAAATGAGCTCCAGCGCCCTAATGCCAAAACTATCAATATATTGTATGTTTGGTGTCAACGAAGACTGGGTAGCAGATAAGTTGTGATCCAATTAATATCATCCCAACAAGACTGTTTTAATAAGAGGCCGTATAAAATCTCGCAATCACTCGGACAGAGCTTATTATACATATATACTGGTGGTGAGACAAGGGACAAGTGGGGATGAGATGATTGCAGGTTATTATTGCAGTTACACTTTTGGACAACAGAATAGTGGGTTGTTGTGCCCACATAATGACCGTTGTCTGGTATTTGTGTTGGGCTCGGTATCAAAATTCCATAACCGCACCGGCCTCAATTCTGGATGGCATTTTAGTAAGAAAGGATTTTGAAGTAGGATAAATAAATAAAAAATAAAAAAATTAAGCTGTTTTATTTATATTACCTTAAGTATCCAAACATGATTGACCTAATGTTTCACTTTCTATAATTCATAGGACTGTTAACCTTTGTTATGACATTATCCAGGCTTTAAATGTCTGTCAAGGCTCAAAGCATACTCTGACACGCTGAGGACCTGTTATATGAAAATATTTGTACGCCGGAAACGTATTTAGGATGCTAACTCTTTTGTAACAACTGTAATGTACCATATTATAATAAATTATATTATCTATGATTGTACCCTAGCACTTCAGCAGCCCAGATAGACACATATACCTGAATAGAAATTAGTATTCAGGATTATTCTGTTTATCCACTTTAAAACAGGTAAAATAAGTTAAATATATTCTTTATTATTAGTGCAATAAAGTAGTATCTCAGGGTTGATTTTATAGGATAAAGAAACAGAGTTACCCTCTTTTCACATATAATCTGAACCGTATTTATGATATGCAAATATCAACAAGAACGTTAGTTGTTGTGAGACCAAAAAAGCACATACACAATCCATAATACAGTTTATTCGTGTTTTGATCAAAAGATACAACTTTTTTGCTCTACTTTCCCACTAGTTTCGGGACATTTTAGCTATTTTACATATAAATCTTAATCATCATTTATATAAATCTACCTGACAGGCCTGATAGGTTATATCAGTATATTTCAGAGATGGCAGCCAATGTCAAATCAAAACGACATCAATCCGCCATTAGTGTTGCATTTTTTGGTGAGAATAAAATATTAATACCACTGAAATTAAGGCAAATTCGTGGATTTGAATGATCAAATGTGTTTTAGCATTTTATTTTAATTTATTTCCATACTAGTACGAAACTAGGCCTACGCTTCATACAATTTTGGACCGAGACTTTTGCCAACAAATGACTGATTGACTAAATGAACTGTAAATTTTGTGTGATTCAAATGTTACTTTTTAATAGTCTGTGGAGTACAGTCCCAGTAGGTACGTCAAGGAAAAAAAACGTTTATTTTAAATTTTGTATATATTCGATACTTGTGTTTAATATATTTATTATTTATTATTGTGCAGTTAAAGTGAAATACAAACTTAAAAATTTAATGATTCTTTATTAAATTAATGATTTTTTAATGGTGACAAGCGAGCATTATGGTAAGTGGATACCGTTTCTTACAGACATCTACATTTATCTTCGATTACAGATGCGTTATCACCCCTGAGGAATAAGATGGAATGCCTGGTTTCTAGTAAAAGAGTCTCCGGTTCTCTACAATCAATATAAGAAACACGGCAACATTAAGCTGTTATTATTTTGCGCTGGCATTCTGTGAGAGCGAGATCCTTTCCCGGTCAAGCCGACTCATTCGTGGTATAATTATAATATGACTGCAGCATGACTCTACTATGTATTTAATTACGGTTGAATTTCCACTGCTGGATGACCACTAGTTAAGTTTAATGCTGACACAAAGTATTTATATATTATTACATATTTTTTTGAACATGTACTACAAATTCACAATTCATAATGTTCATATTGCATCGCGTTATGACTTACTGTAATGACGTTGATGATGATGAATTTAATCGGTGTTCAAACATTCATGTACAATGAATTTTAAAACGTGCACCCAAGCCTCTGACAACATTGCTCCGAATATAATAAACAAGGTTATCTCAAACGTATTGCCTCACTTATCTTCATCATCATTACGGCGTTTCACAAGTCCACTGTTGAACATAGGCCTCCGCCAAGTCACTCCATCTAGTAGGGGGACGCCCTATACTTAGTCCGCCGGTACAAGGCTGCCATTCAAGAATCTTTTTCCCCATCGGTTGTCGGTTCTTCGATCTATATGGTCGGCCCACTGCCACTTCAGCTGACAAATCTGTTGGGCTATGTCGGTCACTCTAGTTCTACTGCGGATATACTCATTTCTAAGTTTACATTTGTTACAGTACTCCTTCCCGTTATGTGAACGAACTATTTTTATTTTAGTTTCAATTTCATTCTCTGTTTTACTTTTGTAAACTTTGAACAATTCTAGTACACTCAATTTGTCTTTCAAAAAATAACAGGAAATTTTCGAATAAAGCCATCTATAAATGTAATGAAATACTTCATGACTTCGAGTGATTTTTGCTCCATCGGTCCATACAAGTCAGTATGGATAAGCCGTTATGGGCGTGAAGCTCTGGTGCCAATGTTGTTTAAATCCAATTTTCTTTTATTTTTGTCAGGAAATGGATTAACTCCCTCTGCACACTCCGGTAACTTGATGAAATCTGAAAATTTCATGCGTCCCATGCGTCTATGCTTAGTTTAGAGAACACTATTATGTGAGTGTTTAACTGATACAAATTTTATACTAATGTGACTGAACAGAGAAATTCATTATTTTGAACCATAAATATCACAACTTTTATCCCTAAAATTTACCTTACAGCCATATTTTTTACCATAGCTCTCACTGATAAGAGATTGGTAGCAAGTTTAGGTATGTATTGAACTTCTACCTGAATTTTACTTCGTTTATTACCATTTATCAATAAATTAATCTTTCCCATATTTTCCACACGGAGCGGTGTCCCACCGGCAACAGTTATGGTGGGTATCGGTGGACTTGTTACATTATATATCCAGTCACATCTATTGGTCACGTGCATGGAGGCACGTGAGTCCACATACTAAAGGTCCGGAATAATTGTCTGTGAACATGTTGAAAATGCTGCAACATTTTTTTTTATTTTCTTCTAACTTTTCAATATGAGAGAGGTGTGTCAGGATCGTGCCAAATGGAAGTCCGTAGTCTCTGCCTACCCCTCTGGGTGACAGGCGTGAGTGTTTATGTATGTATGTATGTATTTTTCAATATAACTTCTTTGGAACGCGGCAGTTCTTGGCAAAGTGTCCGTGCTTGTTATAATTATAACATCGTGGCCCTTTCTGAATACAGGCCTTTCTTGTACTGTGGTTCCTGTGAACGACTGTCTCCTAGTTAAAAATGCTGTGCCTTCTGAGCATTGAACTTCCTGCAGCAGTTTTGTTTTGATAGAATCTGCACAGATCTTCACCCTTGAGCTCTCCAATCCCAATTATCTTTGGCTTGTAAATTTCGGGTAAACCAGCCAACATCAGCGTTCCAAGCCATTCATCGTCAATGTCAAATTCGATATTCCTGAGCTTATGAGCTGTAGCCATTGTCTTATTCACATAATCATCTACATTTCGAGAACTGTCCATTATAGTTGTGATTAGGGCTCTCAACACGAAAAGTCTTCTGTATAACCCGCTGTCATCGAAATCCTGCTGCCAGCTGTCTCAGACTTCTTTGAATGTAATTGCGCTCTGTACGCCGTAAAATTAACTTAGATTTTGCATTTGTTTCCTTCCTGAGGTTGGTATTAGTTCCTACAACACAACTCCACAAACCTTTATGTTTGAAATACGCTTCCACTGCAAATTTTCAACTCGCATAATTGTCTCTTACGACGAGTCTGTCAATGCGAAATGGATTGTGGCTTGTATGGACATCTTCTACAAATAATTATAATTTTCCAACATTGTTACTAAGCGAACACGCCGCTTTAAGTTAGGTTATGTGGTAACCGCAAAATGGTTTCTGTTCTTTATGCATTTTAACTTTTACTGATTTTCATCAACTACGCTCTACTCCGATGGTGATATTTCGGGATGACATCATTAAGATAACTGTAAAACTCGAAAATATGCAAGAACGTATTTTATTAGCAATTAAACAGTACAGTACATAAACCATGAAGAATAATAACCTATGAGGATGAGAATACAGAAAAAAAGTATTGCCAAAATAATGCGCTTAATTAGCAGTTTCGCCAACAAAAAAAATTTGGCGTTCTCATTTACTAACATTTGCTTTTCTTGTTATTGATAAACATAAAAAAAACTCAAGTTGTTGTTGTATTTTAATTACATAACTAAATAAAGTAATGCTAAACGGAATTAAACCTATACAACTGCAGAAAGGAGTAAAAAAGGGTGACGTTATATTCCTGAAACTCTTTACCGTTTATTTAGAAGACGTTGCAAGGCTACTGGACTGAAAAGGATACTGTATTAACATAAATGGCGAATCAATCACTCACCTTCGATTTGCCGACGATATATTAATTACGGCAAAACCCCTAGAGGAACTCACTCACTATCAGTGAAATCAAATAAAAATCAAAATTTATTTATATTTATAAACAGGGATCCGCAGGGGTTTGCATGTGTTCATACAGGTGTGCGTGCGTGCGTGTATTCGTGAATGCATGCGTGCTCCTATTTTGATTCTGTCTGTCGCCTCCAACTCTCACTCACAAGATGATATGGCGTAGTGTATATTTTTACGCTGCCACTACGGCGAATTTTCACGAAGTCACGGTATCCTCCATCGTTATTAAACTTTTCCATTCCATTTCTTAAGCACTTTTACAAAATATTTTTAACTTGCAATTTACAAATTACTGCAGTGAAGCAGTAATTAACTTTATATTATTGTCTTACAAGCGCTCTAGACTTCCCTTTATCATACTTTCAGAAATTAAGTTGTTATAAATTAATTTGCTCAATTCCGCGTAAATAAAGGAAAGAATGTGTCCTGACCTATTTGAAGAAGACCTCCCACCCTCCCTCAATTGCGTACACTATACCCGTCACCATCACTCCCAAAACCACCACACTAGGAACAACACAACCGCTCTCAATTAAACTACACGTGTTTCGCCTCTACACGAGGCATCCTCAGGTGAAATAGAATAGAAGAGTCGTATTATCGAGAGTGGTGTGTCGTCATCTCCTTTTATTTTCCGAGGATTTTAGTTCAATGAAGTATCCACCGCGCTGCCCCAATGCGTTTTTGTAGACGTCACATGTCTTTTTTTTAGGATTTTTTTTAATTTTACAGAGATACTGGTTTCCTCACAATGTTCCTTCCCTTTTGGGCACATGGTCAATCAGCACTTGCAATTATCATTTTCATTGGTGCCGGCGGGATCGAGCTCGGGTTGATGAGTTATGAAATTTATATCTAAAGCATATCCCCTAAGCTACTACGGCTCTTGTATGTTGTATTTTTTTTCTTTTTTAAAACGTTACCCCCACACTAGTATTTTCTCCTGGATCGCAGAGGCAGTTTACAAACACAAATTGCACAAGGACAAATATCCAGACCTGGAACAATTATTTGTAGGCCGTACTAATACTTGTTCCGTGTGGGATTCGAACTCGCGGCTCCCAGCGCAGCAACTCATTGCTAAGCCATTGCGCCACGGAGCCTGAGAGAGCATGTATAATTGTAACATTTTTCAAATACTCGTTTTTTCTCTATATTCTTAAGCTCAATTCATGAATTCACTTAGTGGTGTGAATCCAAATCCAAATAACAAAACATAAAATGAGATACTTAGATAGAAATGTATATTTTGCATATTTTATAATAAATTATACCTATACGCCATTTTAAACAGTATTTTAATCCCAGTCTGCGTAATTGAGTAGGATCCGTCGATTGACCGCTTGACTAAAGTTGGACTTACTGGGTCGTCCACTGCAGAACATAGGCCTTCCCTATATATTTCCTCATAGGGGGATATTTGCCATAGTTGCAACCGCAGTTTTTTATTTTTAGTCAAAAACTATAATAATAAAAAAAACTAAAACTAAAGTGCCAAGAACGCTGGCTGCGTTTCCCCGCTGAATGACTATACTTAGCCTTTGAGCGAGAAAAGAACCAGCCCTCTTTTCACCAGCAGCAAATACCAGCCGCGGATGGAGTTCCTTTAAGAACTTCACCGCACGTGGACCCCACGGACCGATAGTCTCTACAGCAAATGGCACAAATATGTAGTCATTTCTCAGAGACTCATACTTGCGCCACTTACTCAGTTCAGCTGCCTCTGATGCCGCCCCGGCTCTAAACGAGGTACCCCTGAGATGAGAGGACGCCAGAGTGTCTACGCAAGTAGCATCCCACACAAGGGCTTTACCTCCCTCCCAAGGGACCAATGTCATACCGTCGTGTCTCCTGCCATCGTCTCTAAATATTCCACAAGGCTCTAAAACCGAGGGAACATTTATAGAGACAAGAGCCCTTCGGATGACATCGTTCAAAGAACTGTGTCGTCAAAACCTACCAGCGCTTTTCTTACATGAAAGTCCGTGGAGCCCAAATTTGTCGACGCTGCTACCACAGGGGCACTCATGGGGTTGACAAAGTGCCGCTACTAGTCGGATTCCTACGGCAATACGCAAGCTTTCCCCATCAAGTAATGTGCCGAGATTACTTGTTTTTAGTCTATATTAGGAACTGATTCGTTTCCCTTTGTCACCCCTTACGACACCCACGGGATGATATGGGGTAGTGGACATTTTTACACCGCCACTATCCGGGTAATCAGGCACTCTCTTATTATAGATTAGAATGATATATTAAATTTTGATTTTTTTTGCTGATAAATATTTATGTTTAAAATTAAAATTTACCCGTTGTATAAGTAAGCACACAAAAGACCTTTCTTAGATTACTTTCCAGTTTAAGACAAAGGGTTTAATTCTATAATTTTCTGTCTTGAAAAAATTATTAACGAAGCCTTTTGGATTGCTTCCAATTAGTGATGTTTAGAAAACCGAGGAAAGCAAACTTCATAAAATGTTCGATACTGTTGGTCTTATGATTAATGTAGTAATACGACTTGAGTATTATTCTCTTCTAAGTTTCTAAATTTATTATAATACAATTAATGATGAACATGCTGCGGTGGATGTGTGGCGTCACGCGGAAAGACCGTGTACGGAATACATACATCCGCGGCAGCCTCCATGTCCGTGACATTGCTGACAAGCTGCAGGAAAGTCGCCTCCGCTGGTACGGCCACGTCTTACGACGACCGGCAAGTTACGTGGGCAACAAATGCCTGGATATGACCCTGCCTGGTACCAGGAGTAGAGGACGACCCAAGAAACGCTGGCTTGATGTCGTGCAGGATGACATGCGTGCCAATGGGCTAGTTGTGAGGGACGCCGAAGACCGGGAAAAGTGGAGGAGGAAGTGCAGGAAAGCGGACCCTGGGTTCTCCCGCGCTGGGCGGGATGAGCAACCGGGATAAACGCTCGGTAGAAGAAGAATTAACTACAGACTAAATATCACAAACCTCTTTTAATATGGGCTGGACTGCAAGTCAATTCTTTTTTTTTATATATTTTGACCCCAGAGGGGTATGTGTGTGATTTACTCGGAATTTTCAGTCAGCGGTTTTTCCGGACCACTACGAATTAGGGACCTTCAAAAAAAGAGCATACTCCTTCCTTAAAGGCTGGCAACGCACCTGCATTTCCCCTGGTGTTGGGGATGTTCATGGGTGACGGTTGACTTACCATCAGGGTAGCCACATGCTCATTTGCCTTCTCTACCATAAACAAAATTGCAAAGAAATTAGGGGTGCATTTCTTTGTAATTTTAAGCACTGATTTACCACATTTTCGACGATAAAGGAAAACAATCATCTTGACCAAACCTGCATGCTTCCATACCACTTCTGAGACATATTATATCCACCAACACGTACTAAATCAGTGTGGTGGAACAATTGGTTTATAACCCTTTTAGAAATAGAAAGATACAGTCTCAACCGTAGGACATACGGGCTGTAAATTTACATTTTGTATACGTTATTATCGAAGTTTGTATTATTACTTACTTTACTATTTATAACTAGCGACATGCTCCGGATTCCAAATGTAATCTATTAATATGGCGTCATTTATTTTTTAAATAATCATTAACACATTTTTAGTTTATTGTATTATCAATTTTACATTTTCCAAAAAAAATCTGTAACAGGAATTGCTCTCTATCGGCTATGAGGTTTCATGATCGGTTAAGCTATTTCGAAATTTAATTCGGCAGGCAGACAGTAATCATAAAAATTGATATTCATGTCTTAATGGCATACAAATAAAAAACCTGAGCTCAATTTTGATATTACAAATAGATACTTCAATATGTATATATGGAGTTGTAATCAACTTATTCATCATCATCATCATTACAG
The DNA here is from genome assembly GCA_033319125.1 of Parnassius glacialis. Taxonomy (NCBI): domain Eukaryota; kingdom Metazoa; phylum Arthropoda; class Insecta; order Lepidoptera; family Papilionidae; genus Parnassius; species Parnassius glacialis. The sequence goes on from JAVANC010000009.1 coordinate 7,856,276, forward strand.
CCTTTCATAAGTCCACTGCTGAACATATGCCACAAAGCACGGTCCTAAGCCACCTGCATCCATCGACTTCCTGCATGTCTTACCAGGTCGTCACTCCATCTCGTGGGGGGTCGCCCTACACTTCGCCTACCGGTATGAGGCTGCCTCTCGAGAACCTTTCTTCCCCAACGGTTGTCGGTTCTTCGAGCTATATGGCCGGCCCACTGCCACTTCAGCTTATTAATCCGTTGGGCTATGTCGGTTACTCTGGTTCTACTGCGGATATCCTCATTCCTAAGTTTATCACGCAGAGAAACTCCAAGCATAGCCCTCTCCATAGTTCGCTGAGCGACCTTGAGCTTCCTTATACGGCCAGCAGTGAAGGACCACGTCTCAACTTATTCACCACCGACTATTACAGCAAGAAATGTTACTATAATAATCGTACTGTTAAGAAGCGAAAAAAATGTTTCAATATTTTTCATCGCAATGAAATAGTCCACGCACGGCATTTCCGTGACAGTTAGCTCTTTTATTATTCTGTGTAAGGTTGTGCTACATTTTTCTTAAGAGGTATATAGTATTTTGCAGGATTTTACTAAATTATTTGAAAAAGAATTGGTTTAAAAAATTACAATAATTTAGTACAATAAAAATTGATTTTAAATTGCTTAGTTGAACCGATTAACAATTAGTGTCAATCGGCTCATTGCAGAGAGTATTTGTGTAATGGGCCGGCGAACTGAATAACCGATAACCGTTACTAAAATTATAAGATTCTAGAATGGCAGCCTCATACCGGTAAACGAAGTGTATTTAATGGAATGACGAGCTGGTAAAACATGCAGGAAGGCCATAGATGCAAGTAGCTCAGGATCGTGTTTTGTGGCATTCGTGGGACGCCCATGCAGAGCAACGGGCTTATGAAGTAAATGATATAATATGATACAGGGTATTTTATATGGTGGAAGCTGTGAAATAATATCCACTACCTCATACTGTACCGCGGGTATCGTAAGAGGGGACAGAGATAAATAAACCAATATATGAGTAATAGTGTCATCTTTATAACATTTAAATAATACAAACTGTGGTGGCCAACACGCCTACTTAGCGTGGCAAATATGTCAAATATCCACATTATGAGGCAAATGAAGGGGTAACGGTGTTACACATAACATTCAGTTGATTTGGAGGACTAAGGTTGGACGTTGGGCACGGTGATGTGATGCTGGAGCAGTATCGTAATTGCAAGTAGTTTAGTGCTACCAAACCACCTTTTGTCTACAGGGAGTTTTAGCGCTCAGCGTTTACCGTTTGTGTGCCAAAGTAGAGTTAAGTTCGTTGGGACACCACACCGGCTATGTGGCACCCATGCCTGGGAAAATATTGCAATGCAACCTTCTTGTTGCTGCATTGTGTGTTTGTTTGGCAACTGGCTGATTGTACTAAGGCGATAATAATAATAATCTATACTTACATGTAAAAAAAATTGAAGATCTGTCTACAATATCCAAATGGCTGATTTTTATTGAGTTGAGTGAGTTATCTGCCGAAAATAATAACCGTTTTAAAAAAAAAATTCGGTCTGTTTGTCAGCCCGGGCTAATTTTCTGCATGGCGGAATCGATTGTGATGAAACTTTTACGTAGAGATAGCAAAGTCTAGGCTATTTAGGTCAAAATGGCGTAAGGCGTCGTAGGTTTAGTGAAGAAAACAGTTTATATTAACGTTCACAGTCTTTTAATAGTCCACGACACAAAGCACTACTACAATAAAGAGTCAGAAGGGAAGCGAGCACAATAATAGTTATAAAGAATAGCACAAGCAAGAAAGTAAGAGATAGCATTAACAAATAAACTGTACGTGGTTAGCCGCGGGCGCAAAGGTGTTACAAGGGTCTAGTCGCAGAGGCGATCAGCAGGTAACTAACTTGATACAAGTACAACAGAATATGCGCGAGCGCCGCGATTCAATCCCCGGCCGCTCTGTCTAGAAAAAGGTCGATCCACAATGGTCCCAATGTGTTAAATGCTTGTTCTATAATGGTTACATAATATATAATTAATTAAGTTTACTGTAGGTGTTGTATGTGTTTATGTGTAAGTGTTACTGTGTTTCTGTGTGTATATATGAGGTGTGTGTAATAATGTGGTGGAATCCCCACATCACTCCCCCCCAGAGGCCGTGCCTACGGTCGATAAAAATCAGGAAATCTGACATGCCTACCGGACCTTGTAGTTTTCCGGTTTTCTAAACTGTCATCCATGACTTTGGGGCTGCAATCAGGAGTGACGTCGCAAGGTGGATCGGTGTTCAGCATATAGGCCGGTTTCAGACGGTCTATAGAAACTGTTATCTGCTTACCCTTAACGATGATCTTAAATACTTTATCACCTCTTTCGGTCACTTCATGTGGACCGGAATATGCAGGATGGAAGGTGCTTTTCAGCCGGTCTTCCCTAAGGAATACGTGGCTGGAATTAGCGAGATTCTTATATATAAATATTTTATTTTTATTATGCCGCGATGCGGGACGAGGCTGCAGTTTCTCACAAACTGAATGAATTCGTGCAGTAAAATCCGTAATGTCAGTTGTGATGCTTACTGTGCTTTCGAAAAATTAGCTCGCCGTAGACGAGTTCTGCTGAGGAACACTGCAGATCAGCTTTAAATGCGCTTCTGATGCCCAATAGTACTAGAGGTAAAGATTCTGTCCAGTTGCTATCAGCGTGACATGTAATAGCTGTCTTCAGCTGTCGGTGGAATCTTTCCACAAGGCCATTAGAAGCGGGATGGTAAGCTGCGGTTCTGCGGTGTTTGAATCCGATTATTTTCGATAGATAATTAAATAAATCGGATTCGAACTGCCGTCCACGGTCCGTCACTATGTCAGTTGGACAACCAAATCTGGCGATCCAACCTGATAAGAGTGCCTTCGCTACAGTTTCGGCTGTAATATCCGCTATGGGGATAACTTCTGCCCATCTTGTAAAACGGTCAACTGCTGTTAAGCAGTAGCGGAAATCATTCGAGTATGGGAGTGGACCAATAAGATCGATATGCACATAGGAAAACCTGGCTCGTGGTAAATCGTATGTGCCTAAAGGTGCTGACACATGGCGGTTTACCTTAGAGCGCTGGCAGGCTAAGCACGTACAAGACCATTCTCGGCAGTCTTTTCTGACTCCTGGCCAAACGAATCGCTGTGCTACCAGCTTAGCAGTAGCGTTTGCACCAGGGTGACTTAAAGAATGTAGACTGTCAAAAATAGCTTTTCGAAAACTTTTGGGAATGAAAGGTCTTGGTATGCCTAAACTTATGTCGCAAAAAATTTCGACTTTGCTATCGGGCTCTTTAACTTTAATAATGCGAAGTGATGATTCATCGCCTAGAAGCTGTGATAGCTCAGAATCTGTGGACTGAGTTTTAGCGAGCTCTTTAAAATCCACCGGTTGCTGTATTTCATCCACGCGCGACAGAGTATCAGCAACGATATTATCCTTGCCGGATATGTGTTGAATGTCGCTTGTAAATTGAGAAACAAAATCTAGATGTCTATACTGACGCGGCGAACAGTTACTTTTCCTTACATGGAATGCATAACATAAAGGCCTATGGTCAGTATAGACTGTGAAGTGGCGTGCCTCGAGCATGTGGCGAAAATACTTAATGCCTTCATATATAGCCAGCAACTCACGGTGGTAGGGTGAGTACTTCTGTTGTGCTGGGCTAAGCTTTCGCGAAAAAAATGCTAATGGCTGCCAGGCATCATCTTTGTACTGTTGCAGTACAGCACCCAATGCTAAGTCTGATGCATCCGTTACTAGAGCTAATTTGGCTTGGCAATCGGGGTGTGCTAATAAGGCAGCATTGCAAAGACTGTCCTTGGACTGCTCAAAGGCTGTTAGAGCGTCGCCTGTCAGGTCTATAGCTTGTGAAGCCTTCACCGAACCAGTTAATAAGGCGTTTAAGGGTGCTTGAATTTTTGCGGCTTCTGGTAAGAACCGCCTATAGAAATTAAGCATGCCCAAATAACGTCTGAGCGCTTTGACTGTTCGGGGCTTAGGGAATTCTTTAATGGCTTGAACTTTTGACTCAAGTGGCTTAGTACCTGCAGCTGAAATGTGGTACCCCAGAAACTGTACCTGTGATGAACCAAATACACACTTAGAGGTGTTCACCAGTACTCCGTACTGCTTCATTCGGCCAAAGAGAATATTGAGGTGATGTTCGTGCTCAGTAGCACTTCCAGAAAATACTAAGAAGTCATCTAAGTAACAGTAACAGAAATCCAGTCCTCTAGTAATTTCATCTAAAAACCTTTGGAACGTTTGTGCGGAGTTCCGGAGTCCGAAGGTCATGCATGGGAACTTGTACAAACCAAACGGTGTGGTGATTGCAGTTTTCTGGATGTCATCCTCAAAGACGGGGATCTGGTTGTACGCTTTGACAAGGTCGATAGTCGAGAATACGGTGCATCCTGATATGTTGTGCGAAAAATCATGAATGTGTCTGATTGGGTACTTATCTGGTATGGTGCGTGCGTTGAGTAGCCTGTAGTCTCCGCAGGGGCGCCACCCATTGCCTTTTTTGGGAGCCAAATGTAAAGGAGATGCCCAAGAGCTCTCAGAAGGACGCGCCGTTCCGTTGCTCAGCATCAGCTCAAATTCTTTCTTAGCTATTGCAAGCCTGTCAGGAGCTAACCTGCGAGGAGGGCAGGATATGGGAGGTCCAGGCGTAGTGCGAATGTAGTGTACGGTGTTATGTGCAGAGGTGTGTGGTATGCCTGCTGGTCGTGTTATTTCTGGATATTTACCTAAAATAGTGTGGTATCGTGTGTCGCCAATAGGAACCTTAACAGAATTAATATTATTTACATTTTTAGCAATAAAAGCAATTGTTGACAAGGATGTTAAATTATCAATTAATCGCTTGTTCTTAACGTCTACAATTAGGTTATAGTAACTAAGAAAATCTACTCCTATTATGGCTTTATTTACATCGGCAACAATAAAATTCCATGGAAAATTACGTCGTAAATTTAAATTTAAATTTAGTTGTAAATACCCGTATGTATCAATTGCACTACCATTAGCTGCTGATAATTGATAAGATGTCTTACTCCGTCGTTCGCGAAGTGCCGTACGCGGAAACACACACACGTCACTTCCAGTGTCCACAAGGAATTGGCTCTTGGAGTTTCGGTCAGTAACGAAGAGGCGACCCGAAGAAGTTAAGCAGTCGTCAGTCGCCATCACCGACTGCTTCGAGCGTTTCCCGATTTTCCGAAATCGCAGGGTTTGATGCACCGGTTGGCCTTATCTTCATATTTCGAGTGATACCAACAGGTTGGGTATCTTCTGTAGCTGGAGTCAGATCGGGAAGTTGAACGTCTGCGATTGCGGCTGTTAGAACGGTCACATGGTCTGGAACGTCTGCTCAATTGCATGGTAAGGTTCTTAACAGCTGCTTTCAGCTCCGCTATTTCATTCTCCATAGACTGCGTACTGGTACCAGGTGTCGATGTAGTACGTGAGGTTGTTGCGACTTGAATTGTTGGAGATACTATATCATATACTCTGTCTGCTAGATCGGCTAAAACGTCCAATGAGCTAGTTGGTTGCGACACAATCAGTGTTTGGATGTTGTTGGGAAGTCGGCTGCTCCATATGCTCTGTATAAAGTCCTCGGGTACCGAGGGACCTGCCAAGCTCTGCAGGTGTCGTAAGAATTGGGAAGGTTTCCGATTTCCCAATTCCTCGTGCATGAGTAACTGCTGAATCTTCCTTTCACGAGATGCTGACAAGCGTTTAATCAGTTGGTCTTTAAGTTTCTCGTATTTGTTACTAGAAGGCGGAGAAACAATAATATCTTTTACTTCTTTAGAATATTGAGGATCTAAATTACTCGTCACATAATAAAATTTTGTGGTATCCGATAATATGTTTGAAATCGTGAATTGACCCTCTATTTGCGCAAACCATAATTCAGGATCGTCCGGCCAAAATGGCGGTATACGTACGCTAACTGGTCCGATGTAACGTCGACGTGCGATCTGTGCTTGCGCCTTGTACATGGGCGCGTGGTAACATTTTGTTCTGATGCCGTTTCTGGCGATTCACTACCACTACTCATTGTACCTGTAGCGTCTTCTGCAGGGGTCACCAGTTGTAGGTCAAAATGGCGTAAGGCGTCGTAGGTTTAGTGAAGAAAACAGTTTATATTAACGTTCACAGTCTTTTAATAGTCCACGACACAAAGCACTACTACAATAAAGAGTCAGAAGCGAGCACAATAACAGTTATAAAGAATAGCACAAGCAAGAAAGTAAGAGATAGCATTAACAAATAAACTGTACGTGGTAAGCCGCGGGCGCAAAGGTGTTACAAGGGTCTAGTCGCAGAGGCGATCAGCAGATAACTAACTTGATACAAGTACAACAGAATATGCGCGAGCGCCGCGATTCAATCCGCGGCCGCTCTGTCTAGAAAAAGGTCGATCCACAATGGTCCCAATGTGTTAAATGCTTGTTCTATAATGGTTACATAATATATAATTAATTAAGTTTACTGTAGGTGTTGTATGTGTTTATGTGTAAGTGTTACTGTGTTTCTGTGTGTATATATGAGGTGTGTGCAATAATGTGGTGGAATCCCCACAGCTATATTGTATCGGAAAAACTTGAAGATTTAAAACATCAAATAAAATAAATGGCATTTGATTACCTTAAATGCGATTAATTTTCCTATCCTGGCGAAGCCAGGACGTGTCGCTAGTAATATGTATTAAAATCATTGCTGTCCGTAATTTAGTCCGCTACTTAATATTGTCCTCTGAGCCTGCATTAGAGGTACATGTTTTGACTCTCTATCATCCAGCCGTTGTGTACTTCGTCAAGTGGGTTATAGTTGTACATTGACGTCTACGAAACTTGCAGGTTATGTGGCCCAGTACATTCGTCGTAAGTTAAAGGAGAAGTTGTCTCGCATGATTATGTTCACGACGAGTAAGTCTCCAGCATGGGCTTGCTATTAATGAGACTTTCCTATTCTATGAAGGTTTGCCGTAATCACCACGCTTGTCAAATGGATTGACGATCGCTGTATTAGGTTTCTCTTTCCTTTGAATCTGCATACTCTTGACGTTGCTGATCTGGGTATTTTATACTTGTATGTCATCAGTTATCTTTGGATGGATGTCATATGACCTTTCTTGCCCTTCTCACAGCCAACTCTTTAGACACTCGGTACAAAGGAGGGCGAGGGATTATCTTACGCCAACGGTGCACATAATAGTTTAATATTATGTTTGTGACAAACACAACAAAGACAGACAAGAAAAAAAAACAATTTGTGTATTTGATTTGCATTTATATATATGGGTTTTAAAAGCCAGAACCTGTGGCACAGCTGTCTACTAGACCGCACGGTTGTTCAGTGCGTGATGTTTATTTTCTACAATATTACCAATAACTACTAAGAAATAATATCAAATTACTTAATTTAAGTACTGGAACTGAAGGAGGGATTAACTGTCCATCACTGTTGTCCATTACGTAGAAAAGCTCTATGGAAATATTTTCAATATTTGGTAAGAAACTTTTTATGACGATATTAATGCTGGCCATGCTCGAAAATATCAAATAAGCACTAAAAACTTTTGCCACTACATAAGGCGAAACAAATGATGTTTCACATAGCTTTCCATAATGGAGCTCCACTCCATTTCGATCAACTTACATGTGTCTGACGCGGCATTACTATTGCTTTGTAAGCATTGTTTTATCTTTGTAGGCTCAGTCACGAGAAACACTTCACGCGGTCGATTTACTTACTTCCATAGCTATGCTATACAAATGTTTTATGTTTTAAGTGAAAATGCGATGATTTTATTCTGATTTCGCCAGGCTAATTTTTGTTTAAATTGAGTTCGTGGCCAAAAAAAGCGGATTGGCGTAGTAAGAGTAGACGTATTCTGATATTTAATCTAATACATTAAAATATTCTTAATCGATTTAATTCTTACATCTCATGTTTCATCTTATTAAGTAATATTGTAAATCAATTATTGCTGAGTAACAGCTCGACGTTGACTAGACTCACTAAATCGATTTGAATGTAATCGCAATAATTCGTCTACTAGATATTTACAACAAAACCGCATCCATTAGGTACGAACAGTAGTGCGCCGAGTTTGACTTGACTCTGCGCACGGCAGAATGCGTCCACAAATTGTAAAATATTTCGCCTACAGCAGACTACACAGTTTTTAAAGCTGTTTGTTTTTTTCATGAAATTTTCACGAATGGTGAAAAGTCGTATATCGCTTTTTGCCACATAGAGCTTTTGATTTACATCGATTCGTCTATGATGAACGCACACAAAACAAATGTTACCCGATTCTCCGCTCCTTGATTCCATGTGATTTTACTGTTCTGCTGCAGCTGTAGTCCCAGTCCATATATTTTATTCCAGTTAAATACAGATCGAACGTGATTTTGACGAGAAACAAGGCCTAAGATGCGAGACATTTCGTCCCAAATCCGCATGCTAAATGTGACGACTATGGAAAATCTTTCCCACAATGGAAGATGGCATTCTAACATAGCAGGTAACTTTAACGCGCTAATACATAATGAATGATTTAGTGAGTCATATATACAAGCAATTCTCTTACTTCCAAACCTTCCTACCAAGTTTTTTTTTTATAGTAAATGGTGACAAACGAGCACACAGTCCACCTGATGGTAAGGGGTTGCTGCGGCCTATAGACATCTATCTTCTATTACAAATCAAAATGCAGATGCGTTGTCACCCGTGATGACTAAGATGGAATGCCTCATTTCCAGTAAAAAGGGTCTCCGGTTATCTACACTACACTCTACACATACGAAGCACAGCAGCGTCAAGTTGCTATTTCACGCTGGTATTCTGTGAGAGCGTGGTCCTTCCCCGGTCGAGCCGACCCATTCGTGCTACAACTATACTACCAATATAGCTGCAGCATGGTTCTACCACGTTGGAAAAAAAAAGTTTAAATAAGAGATTTGAATTTTGTAATATCACGGTTACGCAATTTTATAAAAGGGCGACAAGGCAATACAGATGAGAATATATGATATAGATATAAAGTAAATAGATATATACTATAAGTCTATATATTGATATGCTGTAATGGATGACCCATAAAGATACATAAACACTCACGCCTGTCATCCAGAGAGGTAGGCAGAATAGAAAAGAATAGAATGATTTTTATTCAATGTTGATTATTACATAATATTTATTGAAAGTAATTTTTTATTTACCACTGATTCGGAAAATACCTCTGTCCTGGGAAGAACCAGCAAGAAACCCAGCGGTACTTGTTTTTAGACTATAATATAATTAAATAATAATAAAAAAATAAATAATAAAAAAAATTATAAAATATAATTTCACTTAACAATAATTTTGTTTATACAATTATAAATGAATGTTGATAGAACCAGCATGGTGGCGATCACCTTATTCCCAGGGTTTATTTTCATTCATGCATTCCTTGATATTATAATAACCCTTTTTGTACAGTTTTCTTTTTTGATAAAACTTTTAAACTTGTTTATTGTCAAATTTTGAACATGTTCTGGGATTTTCTTGTAAAAGCGTATACATTACCCCATAAGTACGCAAGAAAGCCGCATCGCTACTAAGTAGAGCAAGGAATAGCTCCAACAGTATCCTGGGTGTTATAGCACAAAAACATGACTGTCCTATAATAAGGCAAATTATTAACTTCCTGCATGGCTGACTTACCTGTGTGTGTATGTGTGTATGTATGGCTGCGAGAGCGCGCGCGCGCGCGTGGGTGTAAGTGTGTGTGTGGTGTGTGTGTGTGTGTGTGTGTGTGTGTGTGTGTGTGTGTATGTGTTTGTGTGTGTGTGTGTGTGTATGTGCTCGCGTGCGTATGTGCATGCGTGAATGCGTGCGTGCGTGCGTGTCATTTTACTTTCTCCGTCCACCTAGCTGTACTATTATAATTATTTTGTGATTTTTCTAATATCTGTGATATGGATCTCATTTGTTATCCGAAATAAAGATTTATTATTATTATAGGGGTATCTATATAGTTTTCTCATCTGGTTGGGCTGTATAAATATATAATTGTAAATGAAAATGATAAACATACATAAATATCAACAAAATAAAATAAATACATAAAAATACATAAATAAATAAATATTATTATTATTATTATTATAAATGAAGTACTAATTTTGTGGAGTCTAGTAACTGGCATTACAAGCTTATGTTTGTTCCTAGTGTTAAGGTATGAACATCCTTATTCTTATTAAAGCTATTTATGTTTTTATGTTATTAATATATTTAATTTATATTTACATATATTACATTTTCATAAATATATTGCGAAGCCAAAGTGAATATGTTTATTTCTTTAAATTTTTCTCTGAAGGACTCTTTACAATTTAGATTATAAATCGCCCATACGGCTCTCTTTTGCAAAACTAATATAGCTTCAATTGTAGTGTAGTCTCGACAACAGTATATATTAGTGTTAAGTAGAATAATTTTAATCAGTATAATTAAAGATTTAGTATCAACAACACGTCTCTCTCTCTCTCATTTAACACTTTTAAACATTACAAAATATCTGTCGCATTACCCCATAGCAAAATTCTATAAGACATTACGCTATGAAACTAACTAAAATACACTAATCTAGCTGTCTTAACATCTGTGAGACATCTAATATTTCTTACATCATATGCTGCAGAACTAACTCTGCTTGCTAATTTAGATATATGGGGGCCCCATTGAAGTTTCGCGTCAATAGTAATACCAAGAAAAACAGTGGTATCCACAAGATTCAACTCCTCCCCATTTAAGAGCACATTGGTTTTCGAATGTTTTACATTAGGTTGTGGCAGGTGGAAGGAAAAGGGGAGATCTCCCGCCGGGCAAGGTGTTCTGCCCGGGGAGCGGCCAACGTTCCGAGGGGTAGTTCGGAGCTATTCTATTATATACTGCTTTAACTTCGAAATTTTGATAGCGCGATTTAGGCTTCTATGTGTTTTCGCTTGTAGCGTGACGACAGCGCCGCAACATCACCCCCCTGCTCAGGCCGGAGGTCGGTAGTGCAGTCCAATTGCCGGTGTGTCCTTAATGCCGGTGGGGAATGCATGCTGTGTGCGTAAGGGCAAGTGACGCCAGTGCGAATGATATGCCGGTGTGTAATGCGTGCCACACTACGCACTTGCAAGTGATGCCGGATAGAACGATGAGCCGGAGCAAGTGCCAGGGATTGCCTTGTAGTCTGCGGTGAGTCGAGAAGAAGGCAAGAATAATCTGCGAGAGTGCCGTGAAGTAGAGGCGAGCAGTAAGGCTCAGAGTCGTGCCGAACTCTGTAGCGCAGAGAGTAGTTTGAAGCAACAGGAAGCATTACTATTCCAGTGCTGCCATGAACCTTTGAAAAGCTAGATGGCTTGCAAAATAAGAAGACTGCAGACAATATCTGCTCGGGAGCGAATGAATGGGGTACATGAGGACGATGACGAAGGTTTTGAAGTTGTAGGTTTCCGAAGGTTATTGGTTGCGTGTTCATATCACGTCGGGGTCACCACTGTGGCGGGTGGAAGGAAAAGGGGAGATCTCCCGCCGGGCAAGGTGTTCTTTTTTTTATAGGATAAGAGTGACAAACGAGCACACAGTCCACCTGATGGTAAGTGGTTGCTGCGGCCCATAGACATCTACATCTATCCTCTATTCCAAATCAAAGTGTAGATGCGTTGTCACCCGTGAGGACTAAGATGAAATGCCTCATTTCCAGTAAAAACGGCCTCCGCCCACTTGCACTCACCAAGCGAAACGCAGAGGTAAACCTATATTGTCTTATTGCTGTTTAAGAGCAAATTGTTGGAATTTCGATTTCAATTAACAAAATTTCAAACAGTGGTAGAGCCACGCGGCAGCTTTTGCTGTCGCACGGATAAGCCGGCTCGAACCGGGGTGGTACCACGACCTTACAGAAAACCAGCGTGAAGTAGAGGTTTACCTCTGCGTTTCGCTTGGTGAGTGCAGGTGGCCGGAGGCCCTTTTTACTGGAAATGAGGCATTCCATCTTAGTCCTCACGGGTGACAACGCATCTACATTTAGATGTAGATGTTTATGGGCCGCAGCAACCACTTACCATCAGGTGGACTGTGTGCTCGTTTGTCACCCTTATCCTATAAAAAAAAATTAGCAATTTCGATAGAGCATTATTTACAATCCATAATTAATAGACTGCCGTTTAAGTTTGTTTTATATTTAAATAAAATTATTATTTATTCAAAATTTCATTGAGAGTTGGTAGAACAAAAATAGGTCTATAACTAGCGGCGTCCAATATACTACCAGATCTTAATAAAGGTATTACTTTACTATACTACCTTTAATTAGGAAACACACCAGGATCGAATCAAGTATTAAAAATAATAGCAAGATGAGGTGCAATTAAATCTATTATGGACGCAATCACTGTAACGGAAATCCCCCACAAATCTGCGGTTTTCTTTACAACAATGGTTTTGAAGTATTTAACAATATTATGCGGTAATACTTTTTCAAATCTAAATTCTTTTAATCAGGTATTAACATTCTGTTTAAGTAATAACGCTGCGATAGTTGGAGAAGTATTCAATAACTCTGTTGTCAAGATAGGAACATCACTGAAATATTTCTCAATTACCGCTGCAACTCCTTGATTTGATTTAGTCAATTCATTATTAATTTTCAATTAATAGTTTGAGTTACGATGTTTCTCTTTACCGGTTTCGCTGTTAGTTATAAGCCAAATTATTTTAATTTTATTTTTAGCCGTCTTAATTTTCTTACCAATATATAATGATTTGGCTGTGGAACGAACTCTTTTAAACATTTTAGAATATTTTTTTACATATTCTTTAAAAGCATCGGAAAGATTATATGATCTTTCATGGTATAGGTCATATAACCTTTGTCTGCTTTCATGAATTCCTACTGTCGCCCACTCATTAAATGCCTTGCGACTTGCGTTTCTGGAGAATGTTTTAGAAGTAAATGTTTTTTTTTAATTCATTGCTTATAAGGGTAAATAATTCTCCATATAAATAGTCTGTATTGATCTCATTAGAAACCGATGGAAGTTTTTTTTTACTATATTACTTCTAAATCTCTCCAGGTATTTTGTATTAATAGAAACGAATACAGTTTTCTCAATTACCTGTTTTTTGTGCATATAAGGTAATGAAACCAGTCGTCTACAGTTATCTGAACCACGTTATTGAATTATTGATTTGTTGATTGGTACAACACCTGTAAAAATATTATCAATACAAGTTGCACTACACCCTGCCATACTTGTAGCTTCAAAGAATAAATTATCAAGATTATAGGATTTGAACAAAGAGCAAACTTTAATACTGATGAAAGAAGTTTTCAGGTGATTGATATTAAAGTCTCCACACACTACATGAGATTTATTCTGTTTATTAAGCTTAACAAAAACTTGTTCCAAAATTTTTTCAAAGGTATCATAACTTGAACATTGGGGTCTGTAAACACTGACAACAATAAGGTGCTCAAGCTCAACACATGCCATTTCTACAGTATGCCCAACAGAGATGCGCCCAATGTTCTTTACATGATAACGGTTTATTAGCTAATAATAAGGAGCCACCACGAAATTTAGTATCTCTATTGAACAAACTGACCACCTGGTGATTTCTGAAATTAAATATGGAGTTGTAATCTTTCAACCAATGTTCAGTAACACATAAAATATGAATAAGGTTACTATTTAAAAAATAATTCAATTTCTAGTTCTTTGCCTAACATACCTTGTATATTTTGATGTATCAGATTAATACAGTTTTTATTATTCCTATTTTGTGAAATTACATAGTTAAATATTGTTGAGTTGTATTCTAAGGTATTTAAATTATCTCTGCTAGAGATTACCTCTATTTTCTTATAATCTAATTTAAATTACTTGTAACTAATTCTAATTAATTTGTAAAATTATTTTGCTGCTCAATAAAAGCAGGTGTCAAGGTAGCAAATAATTTGGCTGGGTTAAAATATAAATAATAAGATAGCGTATTTGCTACTAGTCTCAAACTAAACTTCTATAGGTAAACCTATCTCTTGTCAAAAACTTCTTAGTTAAATTATTAATATCAACCAAATGAAATTTATCATTTTTTATTCTTACAACTAGCTGTGCCCTGCGGTTTCACCCGCGTATATCACGAGTCTGCGCCTTGCGACATGCGAACTTCGAGAGAGACATCACGAGTCACGACTGATGGTTGCTGAATTAACAAAGATTTAAAAAGTTAAATATGTTACTAAAATTACATGGTTAACGTAATTGGTGGTTATGCATGATACAGGTAGTAATACGAATAATGTGGCCTAGTTTGTCAAGGCGTTACTATTGCACATTTTAACATGAAAAAGTAATTATTGTGACATAACTGTAATATTTAAACATATGGCATCGCAGACTTTTTTGTAGATATTGATATCCTCTATAAAACTGAAGTACATTACTTTGCTCTATTATCAATAGTTTCCGCAGCGTACGCGATATAAGGATTCTTTTTGGTATTTTTTTCACACCTTGGGTTACATTAACGAAGTTTTCATACGGATCCCTAACTTTTTGAAAATATTATATAGCCTATGTTCATCAGGGATAATGTAGGATTCTAATGGTGAAATAATTTTTCAAATTGGTCCAGTAGTATCGGAGCATATTCAATTCAAACAAACAAACAAATCTTTCCTCTTTATAATAGTAAAAAAAATATAGTGTAGATTCAATGTCAAATTTAAATTATAAAACAAGATAACTTTAACCACATTCATGTTATTGAGATATTCAATATATTTTAATAATTGATTCTTGTTCATATTGCTTTTTCTCCCAACAAAAATTATTAATACACTATTAGGATTAAATTTATTAGTTAAAATTTTATTCATAATATCACTGAATGATGCTCCAGGACAACAGTGTAACAGGATAACAGTGGTAGAGCCACGCGGCAGCTTTTGCTGTCGCACGGATGGGCCGGCTCGAACCGGTGTGGTACCACGACCTCACAGAAAATCAGCGTGAAGTAGAGGTTCACCTCTGCATTTCGCTTGGTGAGCGCAGGTGGCAGGAGGCCCTTTTTACTGGAAATGAGGCATTCCATCTTAGTCCTCACGGGTGACAACGCATCTGCATTTTGAATTGTAATAGAGGATAGATGTAGATGTCTATGGGCCGCAGTAACCACTTACCATCAGGTAGACTGTGTGCCCGTTTGTCACCCTTATCCTATAAAAAAAAATGTAGTAATTACTTAGCTGTTGCCTTTTTAAACAGTTATTCAATAATATACCCAAGTTGTTGCCTATGTCATAACTATACACAATTACATTATTTTTTCATTATATATGTATTACTTTTTAAATTAATCCGCTTTGTTATGGTACTATCATAGAGTGTAGGTAAAGAAAATGTAGTATTACTGCTTGTCATATTATTAACACACACTGTTCCTAAAGAACCTGGCATTGAGCGCTTATATTCATTTTATTTTAATAAGGAGTCAAAACGTTCCTCGTTATATTTACATGACTTTACCAGATTATCCATGGCCAGTATGTGTTCTTTTATCTCATTCCTTGCTGATTTATATTTATTTGACATAATTTGTAATGAGGTTTGAAAAGATAAAATTTCTGAATTAAGACACTATTTCAGTCTCATAACAATGTTTCATATTTTCCAACTCAATTGAATATAAACTTAATTTTACTAATTAACTCTTGCTTTTCCTTACATACATTTGTATAATTTTTAATATTCATTTTAGTTTTAACTAACTTTTGCACTTTCCTAATATATATATATATATATATATATATATTGATTTTTATATATCTTCTTAATTTCCTTTTGCTGCTTCTAATCTTTTCTGCTGTTCATGATGTGGTAGAATAATCAGTCAAATCTATTGTTGTGGAGAGTTGAAACGTTTTGTGAGATTTATATTCTACGAGCTCATCGAACAGACTCTGTGTTTGAAATGCTTGCAAGTTATCAACGTATTGTTTAAATTGTGAAATCTGCTCATTAGCTTCAGTTAATTGTAATTTCAATGCAGCAATTAATTTGAGGGCTTCTTCATATTCTTTGCTGCATCGGTCAAACTCATTGACGGTTCCCTGAAGCTGATCCCATTCCTTTAAAATATCTGTATAGTCTCTATGTACTCGTATCTTAACCATATCACTTTTCAACTGTGTATTTTTCTAAATTCTACATATTATTTCCTTTTCGTTATCATCCCTTTTTTTAAGTAACAGCTCACACTGCTCCCTGAACGCCCTCAGTTCTTGGAGCGCAACATGAAGTTGGTGCTACATCTGGCGCGTTTTGGCGTTGCGATTATTCATTTTACTATGTATTTAAATAATAAAAGAAAACAAAGATGGAAAATCTAGGGAACAGAGTAAGCAAATATTCAATTGTAGGACTCTAATTGAAGTAGAAATTTAATTTACATGAATTATGATTTCTTATATTTACGCGAATACTACACATTGAAAAAACTATTTTTTACGGATTTTATCACGCTTAATTTTACTATTTTAATTCCCGATGCATTGGGGTGCTTTACAGCAACCCATGGTTACGGGGATAAACTAGAGCACACACAAAGGATTTGTACTATTTTGTTAGTGAGATAAAAGACCTACATCGTGCTGACAATGAAACTATGGTCAGTTTTGATGTTCCGTCACTATTTACATGCTTACCTATTGAAGACTGCATCTCAATTGTAACCAGGAAGCTAGAACAATACAACATGCCTACAGAATATGCAGTATTACTCAAACACTGCCTTACATCTGGCTATCTATTGTGGAAGGAGGAGTTTTACAAGCAAGTAGATGGAGTGGCGATGGGCTCACCTGTATCTCCCATAGTCGCCGACATATTCGTGGAGGACTTTGAGGAGAAAGCCCTTCTTACTGCTTCTGTAAATCCAAGATTCTACAAGCGGTACGTAGATGACACTTTCACAATTTAACCATCTGACAAAATTACTGCATTTTTAGACCACCTTAATTCCATAAACTCTAAAATAAAATTCACAATGGAGTTAGAGGCAAACAATTCTCTAGCTTTCCTAGATGTTTTAGTCATCCGAAAACCTGATAACACCATTGGTCACACTGTGTATAGGAAACAGACCCATACCAACCGATATTTAAATGGTGAATCGCACCATTATTCATCACAGTTAGCTACCGTGGGAAAATCTTTGTTTCAGAGAGCACGAGGGATCTGTGACAGAAAACATCTGGCCGCCGAGCTTCAGCACGTCGAGCGAGTATTGCAAGACAACAAGCTTCGGGTCCCGCGCCAACGTCACAGTGAGCGAGTGAAGCCGACCACAGTCGAGCGTGAGCTTGCTGTACTACTCCTATGTCAGAGGAGTCACAGACAAGGTTGGCTACATTTTGAAGCGAGCTTCTATTAAAACATACTGCAAGCCGCTGAAGATTAGTCAATTTTTACCATCCGTGTGTAATAAGTGTAATACCCCTCTACACGATGCAGGAGTGTACAAGCTT
The DNA here is from genome assembly GCA_033319125.1 of Parnassius glacialis. Classification (NCBI taxonomy): domain Eukaryota; kingdom Metazoa; phylum Arthropoda; class Insecta; order Lepidoptera; family Papilionidae; genus Parnassius; species Parnassius glacialis. The sequence continues at coordinate 7,873,913 of JAVANC010000009.1, forward strand.
GATTGTGAATGTGGTCTCTCTTACATAGGACAAACAAAAAGATCCATTAAAACCCGCTTGATTGAACATGTAGCTGACGTGAAGCACCGACGCTCTGGGAAGTCTGCAGTCTGTGAACATGTTCAAAATCGCCCCTGCCATTACATCAGATTTGATAGACCACAAATCCTCGTAAAAGAACACCGATTCCTACCAAGGATGATACGTGAGGCTATTGAAATTAAAAAAAACATCCTAATTTTAATAGAGAAGATGGATGGGTGCTGCCATCTGCTTGGTTTTTTTTTATAGGATAAGGGTGACAAACGAGCACACAGTCCACCTGATGGTAAGTGGTTGCTGCGGCCCATAGACATCTACATCTATCCTCGTTTGCGAATCAAAATGCAGATGCGTTGTCACCCGTGAGGACTAAGATGGCATGCCTCATTTCCAGTAAAAAGGGCCTCCGGCCACCTGCCACCTTGGTATCCTGTAATTAACAAAATTAAATCTAAACTTCAAGATACTTTAAGACCATTGTGCGTAGATAGAACCAAAAATTAATATTCAAAAACTGAAGGTAGCCGGCTTAACTATGACACCGGTACGTCAAACATCACAGTCACTCATTGCAGCTTATTTAATTAATGTTCTGTACTGAAAAATTAACAGCCGTCCAGAATGTCAAAATTGCCGATTGATTTAATAATGTTTGCTAGCTCTGCTGACAAAAACATAAAAATGATTTGTTTTTCATATTAATAATGTTGAAAACTACATAAATGGTAGCAATATGCTACTAGTATATTATACTCATTATTCTAAAATAACTCAAAGGAATTGAAATATTTTACTAGCGAACTAATAGTGGGTATGGTACTGAATATGATCTCAGACGACTACCCGGAGCGAGATTTTATTTAATTAAAAGAAATATAATAGTCCTTAAAACTAGTTTTTTTAAATATGTAGTATTTGCGTAAACATAAGAAATTATTAACTTCGCAACGAATAAGATGCGACAATAATATTGATTTTTTTTAACCTTACACGTTCGCACGATTATTTATGCAATTCATCATAATATGCATTCGGATCAGCATAAAATACGCAAATCGCAATTATTATTATTATGACAGCCCTTCACAAGTCCACTGCTGAACATAGGCCTCCCCCAAAAAATGCCACAAAGCACGGTCCTGAGCCACCTGCATCCATCGACTTCCTGCATGTCTTACCAGGTCGTCACTCCATCTCGTGGGGGGACACCCTACACTTCGCCTACCGGTACGAGGCTGCCACTCGAGAACCTTTCTTCCCCATCAGTTGTCGGTTCTTCGAGCTATATGGCCGGCCCACTGCCACTTCAGCTTACTAATCCGTTGGGCTATGTCGGTTACTCTGGTTCTACTGCGGATAACCTCACTCCTAAGTTTATCACGCAGAGAAACTCCGAGCATAGCCCTCTCCATAGCTCGCTGAGCGACCTTGAGCTTCCTCATACGAAATCATTCATTCTCAATCGCAATATATATTTCCAACTAAATACATTGGTTAAGCCTGATGATGTAATCGAATTAACCCCATTTGATCCGAAAGTCCGATTTTTTAAATAATGTGTCCGGAATCAGCAACTTAGGATACGATAATCGTAACTTCTGTAGTTTGTAAGGAATTTAGTACCAAAGGTCTGGTTCTTCTTTTGTTTGTGGTAGAGTCGCATTGCAGCTACATTGCGGTTGCAGCTCGACCGAGGATCATGCTCCCTCGAAATATCAGCGTGAAATAGCAGCATAATGCTGCTTTGTTTTGTATGGTTAGTGTCGAGAACCACGATGCAAAGTACTAGAAATGAGACATTCTGAACCCTCAAAGGTGACAACGCATGTGCATTTTGATGATTAATTGAGGATAGATATAGATCAGATGAACTGTGTCCTCGTTTGTCACCCTTATTCCATAAAAAATCCTTTTGTTTTCATAAATATTTTATAATTTAAATGTTAAGATGGGAAATATACACACAATATTTCTAAAATGCATACTGTAATGCTAAAGCTTTCACTTAAATAACCTTCTATTACTACGCAGCATTAGTTAAGAAACGTTAATGTACACATTATGCTTGCTTCAGTCCAAAGCGCTCCTTTGAGATCGTTGCATTAAGGAACGATAATGCATAAATGCTTTACTTTCAGCATTCAGTTTTTCTTTTAATAGTGATTACATAAATAAATAAGTAAATAAATAATTCATATAAATAAAACTATTTTTTTTATTCGGGTGCTTTACAGCAACCCATGGTCGCGGAGCATATATGTAGTTTTCAACATTATTAATATGAAAAATAAATAATTTTTATGTTTTTGTCAGCAGAGCTAGCAAAAATTATTAAATTAATCGCCAATTTTCGACATTCTGGACGGCTGTAAATTTTTCAATACAGAATATTAATTAAATAAGCTGCAATGAGTGACTCATGTTTATAAAATTTTGATAAGCACATAGAGCGTAAGCAACTAAAAATTAATAATGATTATTATTATTATAAAGAAATGTACGCGGCTTTGCCCAAGGGCAACCCCAGCCGCACGCTAACCTACTGTCGCTGATACGTTACTTGATACGTATTTCCCTATTTTTACAAATTGGTTTCTAATTGGTTGCGAAAATTAGGTTTAACTGCACTCCGGCTTTTAACCGTAACATATTTTTACAAACTTAATATTACACCTAAATTTAGCCAACTACTGCTGGCCGCAGAACTAAATTTAGGTCTCTGCTTATAGACACATTTTCTTTGCTAACCAATCGTGAATCTTGCTGATCGATTGAGTATTTTGCGGTTTGACTGTTTATAAGGCAAGCTCATATTATTGCAAGCTACCTATTTATGATAAAATTACTGAAAATTATCAAGATTATTTACGAAACAGGAATCGCCGAATGTGTTCTTTTTATTGCAAGCAGAATATTTGAATGCTAACCGAATAATTTAAATGTAGTTTTTGTGACTAACCAAATTTTATTACGGCTCAAAATTTAATTAATTATTTTTTATATTATTTTAAAAACACACTCGAAATATTCCAATGGAAGAACGACAAAATTAAATAACTATAATTATTATTAATAAAGCATAGATCAAATTGAGAACCTATTGCACATTGACGTAACAAATAGGAGACAAACAGTTATTTCACACAGCACTCTAACAATAGGTGTTCGAGAAGTTCACCTTAGCAAAATTTGATGATATAAAGGTCAATATGTGCACGAAGAGCCCAAATAAAACGGTGCTAGGTTTAGACATAACACACACACACAGAGAAGACAGAAAAATTTAGTCTAGGAAGGATGTTTGCCCTTGTGAAATCTATGTATGTAAACTGCCCCCGCGATACAAGAGAAAATCCTAGTGTGGAAGTAAGGTTTTATTAAAGAAAAAAAAAAGAATTAAAACATAAATATAATACGCTTCGATTCTATAGAATTTAAAGACACTGCATTGTGACAACACCGATTTCGTTATCTACATTACTACTACGAAAATTGAATATTGATTTTGGGTATGCGTTTTATTTTTAAGCGTTTCATACTTTAAAATAAACGGTAAAAAGAGCCTCTGGACCATTATTACAGCTAGTTGTGGGTTAGATAAGTTCTACACAAAACGGTCCATATTTACATACATGGTAAGAATACAGAATTTACATTAAGTGATATTGTATGCATTTGAGACGTAAGATAATCCACTATTATATAATAGAGGATAATTTCAAATTAAAAATTTTGTACAGCCGACTTCAATAAAAGTTATTAAGAATAACTCAAATAACTCAAAAACTATTGCTCTAACCTTGATCAAATTCATACGGGAGCACACGAGAAGTATCAGCTTTAATATAAAAAAAGAATTATCGAAATCGGTCCACACAGTAAAAAGTTATGAGGTAACACACATAAAAAATAACATACGCGTCGAATTGAGTACCGTCTCCTTTTTGGAAGTCGGCAGAAAACTGAAAGAGGACGGGCAGCACCATTTTCCTGATAAAAACTCAATATGTACTGCGAACACTTGTGAGATTTTATTATTTAAAACTAATATTTGAAAAAAAGAATTCTTGATCAAATGTTGTTTTTTTAATGAAATAAAATAAATGTAATAAAATAAAATCAATTCAGTTTCACAAGTGGTCGCTCGACAATTGATACCGGTATTGCTCTGATTAAATGTATTTTCAATGCATGGGAGAATTTTCAGGATACTTTGGGTATATTTTGTAACCTATCTAAAGCCTTGGATTGTGTTCAACATGAAATGTTAATCAGGACACTACAACACTACAATGTAATAAGTAATGCTATTAAATTTATTGTTTCATATTTAAGTAACATAACGTAAAAAGTTCTGATTAATAGTATAAGCTCTTCCGGGCCGATAGCACAAATGGGTGGTTCAATTCAAGGCTCATTTCTCGGCGCCTTTCTGTAACAGAAACAGGAACTTTTTTATTCAATATAGATTATAAATAATACTTATTAAAAGTATCTCTTTTGTTTAATTACCACTGGTTAGAAAAAAAACCTCTGTCCTTGGAAGGACCAGCAAGAAAACCTGCGGGACTTTTTTTTAGTAACAGCTTACAATCATGTATGTTACACAAATTAATAACACAACAAATTAGAAATAGCATGGTAGCGAACACCTCATTTTCAGGGGTTATTATCATCCATAAATTCTTTACTATTATAATAACCCTTTTTATACAAATTTCGTTTAATAGAGTTTTTGAATTTTGAGCAGGTTAAATTTTGTATATTTTCTTGAATGTTCTTGTAAAAGCGTAAACATCGCCCCAAGAATGAATTACTGACTCGATGGAGTCGAGTAACTGGTACTACTAGCTTGTGTCTGTTCCCAGTATTTACAGAATAAATATTACTTATTTTTGTATAACTACCTTTATTTTTGTGTACGTACATTATTTTTTCATAAATGTCTTGAGAAGGCAAAGTTAATATATTAATTTCCTAAAATTTTTGTCGGAGCTACTCTTTGGGTATTAAATCATAGATTGCTCTTATGGCCCACTTCTGTAAACTAAATATAATTTCAGTGTCAGTCGCGTGTCCCCATAGCAAATTACCATACGATATTATGCTATAGAAATAGCTAAAGTAAACAAGTCTAGTTGTTTCCACACTGGTAAGATTTCTAATCTTTTTTACAACATATGCTGCAGAACTAAGTCCGCTTGCTAATTTTGAATATGGGATACTCTATTGAAGCTTCGCGTTTTGTGTTATTCCAAGAAAAATCACGATATCGACAAGACTCAGTTACATAAGTATTTAATTGTTTGACATTTAGAGTCATGAATTTCTTACATTTCTCTTAAGTGTCGTTTAAATGCAAGTTAAGGGTTGATGGAAATTATGAATTGAATTATCAATCCATCACCGCATTTGACGATTTGTACTGTTTAATTAAGGATACTTTAATTATATTGGATAAGTCTTCCTCCAGTAGTTCTAATCCTAACCGCATAAACCGTATAAACGCTGTTAAGGTGACGCGTATTCAGCTTCCCACATTTGATGAGAACATTTTAGATTTCCATTTTTTTATGAAACATTTAAAAGAGTGCTTAACGATAATCCATAGCATACTGATTTGGAACGCATTCATTATTTATTAAATAAGTTTACTGGAAAGGCTAAGTCCATTGCAGCTGGGTTTATGCCAGCTGCCGAGAATAACAAGTCGGTATGGGGTGCTCTTATCTCAAAATACCATGATAAACGTGTTTTAGCTGTGAGCTATTTAAACCAGTTATTACTCCTGAAGCCTTCTTCTTCAGGCTCTGCAAATTTAGAGCAGGTCATAGATCAATACGCTGCGCCTATAGCTGGTCTTAAAGGTCTTAAGATCGAAGACTTAGCTGATTTTATTTTTGTCCATATTGGCCTAAAATGATTAGATTCGGACACCGCAAAAATTTATGAAATGTCTATTCGCGACACAAATAAATTGCCGAATTATGATAACTTTATTCAATTTGTCCGAGAGCAACTAAAAATTTTACATAGCACCTCGCACAGGCCTGATTACCTTGTCACCGCTTCTAATAATATTTCGTCACGGGCACTGCCTCGAACCCGCGCACCGCGAGCATTTATCGCAACCGCTTCCAACTGTTCATTATGTCACAATGCACATACGCATCTTTATAACTGTCATAAGTTTTTAAACATGTGTCCGACGGCAAGATTTAATTAAACAAAATACAATAGAATTTGTGGTAATTGTCTTAGTAGGCAGCATGTTACTTTAAATTGCAATTCTAAGTCAAGTTACCGTACTTGACGCTAGCGACATCATACCTTGCTTCATTTTAAGCAGGTTACTAAATGCAAACCTAACAATGAATTTATTAATTCACCACATAAACCTAGGGTTACGCCTTCCAAGTCTTCTGGTGAAAACTTTCCGACGGATCGTCCCGCTGACACCTCGAAACCTTCACAGGAACATGTGTCGCTATGCACGCTCTCTTCAAAACCATTAGAGGCTTCTTTGAAGACCGAACTCTTGCCTACTGCTAAAGTGTTGGGTCGATGTCTTATTGACCCGGGTTCGCAAAAACATTATATAAATACACGCTGTTGTCGCAAGTTAGGACTACGTATAAATACTAATTCTACCTGTACAATTAAGGCTATATACAGTTAACCTTACCTGTACAGTTAAGGTGGAACCGCACAATTAGTGAGAGGTTCTACTACTCTCAGTTTTTGTTCAAGGCTAAGACCACAGCCTAAGTTCAAAATAGAAACCTTAGTTTTGGACCAGATAACTGGTCAACTTCGGCTTACGCAAGTAGATGTGGGCATGACTTAAATAATCTTCCGTTCGCCGACGATTCCTGGGCTCTTCCAGGTAATGTTGATATACTTTTAGGCGTTAAGCGCGCATTTTAATACCAGACAAAATTTTCTCACGGCCAGGATGTCCCGAAGCGATAGAAACGGTTTTAGGATATATCGTTTAAGGAGAGGCACCCGTTTATATACGGGACACAAGTTCACCGCTTACCGCTTCTGAAGAAAAAAATACGCACCGTGCGCGTGTCGCAACAATAAAACCAGCAAACCTGACGATAGCCGCATCGCAGCTGTTGAAGTAAAGGTTTCCCCGCACCGCCCCGCATCCGAAAATCGCAGGTGAGCCTATTTGGTCTTATGAACAAGCAATTACCCACGGGTCCTTCGTATTTATCTAACTTATTTTGAACCAGCTACCTCTACCTGGGGGCCTGAGCTATCGTAGGAAATTGTTCAAAGCCTCCACCGCGTGGGCGCCTCGTGGGCCACTCCTCCCGCATAGACTGAGTTTTCCTGGTCAAACCCCGCATACCATTTCTGGTATTTTTCTCGAGCTGCAGATTCTTACAAAATTTGTGGTTCGAATCCCGCAATTAAGCTAATTAAATAAATTAGCAAGTGGGGACCCCACCAGAGGGTTATAATATTAAGGAATTTATGGATGATAACAACACATGGGAATGAGGTGATCGCTACCAAGCTATTTCTAATTTGGTTTTGTTAATTTTGGTTGGTTTGGTTAATTTTGGTTTAGTTAATTTTGGTTTTCTAATTGGTTGATTGTGATTACATGATTGTAAGCTGTCATTTTAAAAAAAAGTCCCGCTGGGTTTCTTGCTGGTTCTTCCCAGCAAAGAGATTTTTTGAACCAGTGGTAATTAAATAAAAGAGTGACTTTCAGTAAGTATTATTTATAATATATTAATATAATAATAATATTATATTGAATAAAAATGTTTCTGTTTCTGTTTCTATATAATAAAAAACTGCGGTTGTCAACCCACTTACGAAACGGCGCAATTATGACAAATTTTCCCCTTAGATTCGATGAAATGGGGAGCCCTTGTTCAGCAGTGGACTTTGATAACTTGTGACTGTGATGATGATTATGATTATGATGATTATGGTAAGTAGAATAAGGATTTAGAAAATAACTGTTTTATACAAACAATTACTAAAGGAGCACAAGTTACACTAGTGTAAAATTAATAGTACATTATTGAAAATTCAATAACTTGGCCACAAAAATGGTAAGTATACAGTTACCGTATGCTGCTCCAATACGTGTTGGTGGACTTTACAATCCTCGAAATATTTTATTCTTCACATATGCAGGCTTTTACTCATGACGTTTTCCTTCACCGCAGAATACATTTTCTACCGACTTCAAAAAGGAGACTTCACTCAATTTGACAGCTTGTTTTTTATGTGTGTTACCTCATAACTTTTTACTGGGTAAACCGATTACGATGATTCTTTTTTTAATTGAAATCTGGTGAAAATTTGATCTGACAAATAGTAATTGAGTTATTCTTGATTATTTACATTGAAGTCGGCTGTACAAAATTTTTAGTATTTAATTATTCTATTACTATTAATAATTTCATTCGAATCGTTTATTTATTCATTTAAAAGTTCACGTACATACTTGGTTTATAAGCGGATTCAATGTCTAAGGCATTCTGTAATAGCAAGAGTGTCAGAACTTACCAAACGAAGGAAGAAGGCAGATTTATTTTTACAGAAATGTAAACATAAAACGTGAAATTAGAACAGCGAGGAAAACAAAATTAAGAGTTATAATAATATAACACATTATGGTTTCCATTTTGAAGGCATAGAAATAACAAACTATTGTTTGATTAAATTATGATTAAGTTTTTTATAACTTCATCATGTGAAGAACTAGAAATGCGGGTGCAGTATTTTTATTACTTGTTCATAAAAAATGTTTTTTTTTATAGATGGAGCAAACGAGCATGCGGCTCACTTGATGGTTAGTGTCGACCGCCACCCACGAACAACTGCAATACCAATGGAAGTTCAGGTGCGCTGCCGGCCTTTTAAATAGAGACGGATCTTTTCTTGAAGGTGTGTAAAACGTATCGATCCGGAGAAATCGCTAGTGGAAGACGATTCCACAAGAAAGTGGTACGAGGAAGAAAACTTCTTGTATATCGCACATTGTTGGACCGCCAATCATCCAGATGGTATGAATAGTATCGCGAGTTTTGTCGCGATTTTCGATGGCGAAATTGAGTGAATTATATTAGTGCAAAAAGTTTACCATAAGCCTTTCAATACACGAATTAAATATAATAATTGTGATCGAGTAGTGGAGCATTGGAGTGGAGATTCATAATAAAGAAAAAGCTAGTTTTCTTAATTTTTTTATCTAATTACACTAAGTTCCTTTCAGAAATGAGAGGAGGCCTGTGCCCAGCTGTGGACGCATAAAAGCTAATTAAATATATTGTTAGTTGCTAGGCCTGGTTGCCGTGAAACAGCATTCCAGCCTTCCTTCAGATCATGACGTGGTTAGTCCTCTTTGAAGAAACTTGTCCCTAATACTCAATCAAGGGAATGCGTACACTAAGCGCAGACAAGGTGTGAGGTTGCACTCGTGTCATTATTAAACAGGTATTCGTTTATAAATGAGTGTGTGGACCCTCCTAAATTATGTCTTCAGGATAAACGTGATTTGGTGTTTTTACACTTTATCTTGAAGCATTACAGCAACCAGGACTTGATTAAATACTCTAATAGTTACAAGTTGATACACGAGACACATTACTGATTAATTAGCTACCCGCCCAGACTTGGCTTGGATAGCATTTGTTTATAGGAGAGGGGACAAACGAGCATGCAGCTTACCTGATGGTAAGTGACTACCGCCGCCCATGAACAACTGCAACACCAGGGTAACCAGGGGAGTTGCAGATGCGTTGCCGGCCTTTTAGAAATGAGTAGTGGTAGAATGGTAGCACTAGTGGTAATCGATTCCACATGAAAGTTGTGCGAGGAAGAAAATATCTTCTAAATCGCACAGTAGTGGACGGCCAATAATCCAGATAGTACGGATGGTATCAGGAGTTCTGCCGCAATGTGCATTCGTGAAATTTGGCAGCTGGGATTAATCCGAATAATTACTCAGAGCATTCCCCGCGGTAAATGCGAAAGAAAATGCAAAGGGATGCAACATCTCTTCGCAGCGCCAATGAGTCGAGCCGATCGGAAAGGACTCGGTCGTCGACGATTCGAGCCGCTCTGCGCTGGATGCGATCAAGTGGAAGGAGTTGGCACTGGGGAGCCCCAGTCCAAAGATGGGAACAGTATTCCATGTGAGGCCGAACCTGCACCTTGTAAAGTTGCAGGCGTTGTACCGGCATCAATTACTGTCCCATGCTGCTGAGCACGCCAAGCTTTTTAGAGGCCAATTTGGCCTTCTCTTCCAAGTGACCACGAAACTGCACGTCACTCGATATGTCGACGCTGAGGATTCCGATACTGGCTGAGGCAAGAAGGGGAGTGCCTTAAAACTGATGAGATACGACAAAGGGGTTCCTTTTTAGCGGTAAACGCGCAAACTTGTGTCTTATGAGGATTAAACTGGACTAGATTTAGTCGCTCCCAATCCAAGACTTTGTTTAGCAAAGACTCGACTTCAGGTACAAGTTTGTTCCGGTACTCGGCGACGTATTCCCGAGAAATATTGGCACGGCCGGTGTATAGAGCATCACCAGTGCTGTCATCCGCATAGCAATGACTATTACCAGTTAGCAACATATCATTGATATGCAAAAGAAACAGCGTTGGTGATAGCACGCAGCCTTGTGAAACACCAGCGTTAATAGACTTGTAGCCGTAGCATGCACCGTCTACAACGACCTTGTTGCTCCAATCTGCAAGGATGCTGGTGATCAAATTGCACTATTTCCCGGCAAGTCCATAGGAAGAGAGCTTCGAAAGAAGCACTTAGTGCCAAACCTGATCGGAGGCCTTCGCGATGTCAAACTAACGGTCGATGCCTTCTCCTTGGACTCTACTTCCTCCACCCATTTATGAGTCATGTAGACCAGAAGATGACCAGCTGATCGACCACGACGAAAACCATATTGCCGGTCACTAAATAGCTGGTGATCCTCAAGGTACCGCATGAGCTGGCGGATAATAATGGACTTCATTATTTTGGAGAATAAGGTGATGGCGATAGGCCTGCAGTTGGACGGGTCTGAGCGCTCGCCTTTTTTAGGAATCGGGTGGAGAAAAGCTGTCTTTCATGATTTTGGGACTACGCCTAGGAAGTAGGAGTACCGGAAAAGACGCGTTAGAACTGGTACTAAATCCGAAGCACACGTCCTCAGCATAATTAAGGGGATACCGTCAGGCCCACTCGACTTGTGGATGTCCAGGAAGAGGAGTGCTTTGCAAACCAAGCGCTGTGAGAACCGCACATACGGCATGGAACACTCACACCGCGGGATGGTCGTCGGTATGTTCCACCCGTCATCAAGAATCAAGTTAGACGCAAAAAGGGAGCCTAAAAGGTCAGCTTTCTCTTTTACGGCGTGAACCAGTGAGTCGTACTCCCTTTGCAGAGAAGGTAGTGACGGCTTACAGAAATTCTCTTGGACAGCCTTGATAAGAGAAACAAGAGTGCACGGGTTCCCGAAGGAAGGTGAATTAGTTTCTCGCCAATTTTGGCTATGTGCTCTGACTTTAATTTAATTTAAAAACTTTATTGCGTCACTTGAGAAAAAAAAGAATACAAAGGGTGGACATAATGCCTAAAGGCAGTCTCTACCAGTCAACCCATGTAGTGGTGAGAGTTTGTCGTAGGCGTGGCTTAAAAGAAAACAAATCAAAAAATTGAAACTAAAATTAAAACACATTATATGTAACAACACAGATTATGATATAATATTATAAGTAAATGCATATATATATATATATATATATATTCGCACATTTACATATATTAACACATATTCATAATATAAATATATTTATAAGCCAATAAACAAATATAAACATACATAAATACATATATATGGATATAAATATACATAAATACAAAGTTAATACATACATATAAATACGATTAATAAACAATTTTGTAATTCTAATAATTGTTCAGTAAATGCACACGTAACTTCTTTTTATAAGAGTATTTGTTAGGTGCTTTTCTGATATCATCAGGCAAGGAATTCCAAAGACGTGCAGCCTGTACAGTGAAGGAGTTACCATAGAGCCCGGTGAGATGAGTAGGAATAAAAATCTTGTTATTAGAGGAAGATCGAAGAACCCTATCATGACAAGAAGAGAGATATTAAAACCGTTCTTTGGGGTAAGAAGGTGAATATGGATAATTAAGAATTGAGAAAAGAACAAGTAATATTCTGGAGTTGCGCCTCCTTAAGCTACTTAAGCTGAGATCTATAATGAGAAATATAGTCATACTAATGCAGACCAAAAATAAATCTAATACAGTTGTTAAGCAGGCGCTTAAGCTTGTTAAGAAGTTCTTGGGACAGGTCTGGGTGGCACACATCTGCATAATCAAAGATAGGTAAAATAAGAGTTTGGACAAGCATGAGTGTAGACTTAATAGGAAGGAAGTATTTGAGACGATAAAGGTAACGTAAGGTGGCAATGACTTTCCGACTTAAATCGGTAACCTGCACTTTCCAGTTCAGAGAGCTATCAATATACAGGCCAAGATTTTTAACACACTCACTAAATGGAATAATAATATTATCGTAGCAAACAGGAGGTAAGTCTGCTTGATTAACCCTAGCCAGCATCTTTTTACTTCCCACTAAAATCGCTTGGCATATTACTGGATTCACACAGCTCTGATTTTGCCTCGGCAATAACTCTTTTGAAGGACCTGGAGGCAAAGTTATACTTCTTTTTAAGCATGCTGGTGTTTACACATTTTACGTGGTATAGCCATGCTGCAGCTATATTAATTTTATAGTTGCAGCACGAATGGGTCGGCTCGGCCGGGGAAGAACCACGCCCTCACAGAATACCAGCGTAAAATAGCAGCTTAAAGCTGCTGTGTTTCGTTTGGTGAGTGTAGAGAACCGGAGACCCTTTTTTACTGGAAATGAGGCATTCCATCTTAGTCCTCACGGGTGACAACGCATCTGCATTTTGATTCGCAAATTAGGATAAATGTAGACGTCTATGGGCCACAGCAACCACTTACCATCAGGTGGACTGTATGTTCGTTTGTCACCCAATTCTATAAAAAAAAATCCTGAGCCGCCGAAGCCTCAGCCCAGGCATGATAACACTCCTGCTTACTGCGTTATGCATTCTTACAGAAGCGACCAAACCAAGGCTGAGATCTGCCTCCGATGGGAACCACAGATAATGGAATAAATAGTTCCATTCCCTGTAGCACCACATCAGTGACAGAGTCAGCAATAGCGCTGTGATCATCCGGCGAGATGCAAACCTGCCCCCATGGGTAGGATGCAAAGAAAGACCGCCTTCCGTCCCAATCTGCCGACCTGTAATGCCAAACACGGCGGCAACCTGCAGAACGCAACCGCGAGGGGAGCGTGAGTGGCACCACACTCCGGATCAGGCAATGGTCCGAAGAGCCGAGAGGGGTATCAACGGAAACCTGATATCCGTCCGGATGAGAGGTCAGCAGAAGTCCAACAAGAAAGGTGTATGATCCTCCACATCTGGAATCCGCGTAGGCGAAGTTACCGGTTGTGTCGAACCATATGCCAAGGCAATGTCATAAACCAATATCATCGCATGATCGGTTAAACGTGAACCGAGCCATTCAACATGACGGGCGTTAAAATCGCCAAAGATCACGATATCTGCGGATGGGACCTGTTGTAGCAAGCAATCTGTAGACATTTGGACGTGGTTGATGGGTCGGTCTGTTTCCGCATTACTGCTATAGGACCTATAGAGGCACTTGTAGACGCGTAAACGCGCGCGTAAACCATCCGTTTATTAATTTGGCTTTATTTAGATGAAAGATAATAAAATACTATTTATTTTATCAAGTTTTCTTTAAAATAGCCTAGATCCCTCATGGCATTGCTCTCTATCTATTCGTAAAGTTTCATCACAATCGGTGCCATTCCGAAGGTTAGCCCAGACAGACAGGCAGTCAAACAGTTTTTTTTAATGTTTTTTTTTATGTCTTAACTTTTTTTTATAGGATAAGGGTGACAAACGAGCACACAGTCCACCTGATGGTAAGTGGTTGCTGCGGCCCATAGACATATATATCTATCCTCTATTACAAATCAAAATGTAGATGCGTTGTCACCCGTGAGGACTAAGATAGAATGCCTCATTTCCAGCAAAAAGGGCCTCCGGCCACCTGCACTCACCAAGCGAAACGCAGAGGTAAACCTCTACTTCACGCTGGTTTTCTGTGAGGTCGTGGTTTCACCCCGGTTCGAGCCGGCCCATCCGTGCGACAGCAAAAGCTGCCGCGTGGCTCTACCACTGTTAAAATATTATATAAATATGTTAATAGCGTGGAAATAATCATCTGAGCTTAACAGATGCCACTTATTTGAAAATTACGACAGATACAGATACGAAAATTTGCTGTCTCCCGCGACTTCGCCCGCGTAAATTATTAAAATTGGATTTCATGGGTTTTATTTTTTACGGGTTACCCCAATTATATTTTGTAAAATAAAAGAAAACTACTTTACTCCGTATAACATTAACTATCTGCCAGTGAAAGTCATTTCAAAATCGGTCCAGCCGTTTTGGAGAATAGCCGGAACAAAAAGACAAAGATTTTATAAATTGTTCTTTTTTGCACTTCAATTTTATTCATTTATGTAGATGTATAAATACACTGAGCCTCCTCATACGGCCAGAAGTAAAGGACCCCGTCTCAGATCCATAGGTCATCACTAGCAGTAACGACGACTGACGAGAAGATGTGTCGTAGTCTCCTGAACGCTGCCCAGCCGAGTAGAATCCGTCGATTGACCTCTCGGTCGAAGTTAGACTTACCTAGTGGGACTATTTGTCCCAGGTAAACATACTCGTCAAGAACTTTTACCTTAGTGCTCTCAACAACTGCTGGCTAAATTACTCTTGCTTTTCCTTGTTTCTTACTCTGGTTCTGTACTTTGATAGCCATTGGATTAAGTAACCTGAAGTGGCAAAAGGCCAGCTAAATAGCTCGAAGAACCGACAACCGATCGGGAAGAAAGGTTCTCGAGTGGCAGCCTCGTACCGGCAGGCGAAGTGTAAGACATCCCCCTACTAGATGGAGTGATGACCTGGTAAACCATGTATGAAGTTAATGGATGCAGGTGGTTCAGGAATGTGTTTTGTGGCATTCCTTGGAGGAGGCCTTTGTTCAACAGTGGACTTGTGAAGGGCTGTAATGATAATAATGATGATAAGTACATTAATAAACATGCAATGAATGGTGTCAAAAATCAACTAAATGCTCAAATATTGTTAGTATTTCTTCGACGCCTGATCCTTAATTAAAATATTTACGATTAGGAAACGATTGTTGTTTATTATATTATAATAATTTTGCTTATTTGATATCTTTGTATCAAAATAATGAGAGCATTTTTAAATTAGTTCTTATAATGCAGAGGAACCCCACCCCACCCTATTTCGTTACAACATTTGCGAAATAGTTATACCGCAATATATATATATATATGAAGCCATAGGATTTTATGACATTTCTTATTGTCACCTCTTACGATACCGGGCCGACATGTGATGGTGAAATGTCGACTGACAACGTCAACGTCAATGTTTTCTTAATATCTACTATAAACGTGGCCATGTTTCAAAATTAGTCAGAAGAATATCGTGGTGCCAACACAAACTTGTTCAAAAGCAATAAGGTTCAAATTTCAGTAGCAGCACTGTCAGCTTTATTTTATAATTTTAATCAAACCGTATTCTTTTGAGTGATATTTCTCTAACAAAAGTTCTTAATTTTAATAGACTGTTCCTAACTTTGAACACAAAGGCCATTTTTTTACTTTTAAATTGATTTTTACTTTTAATATTAAATGAATGTCAGCGTTACGATGTTTTAATTAAAATAATAACGAGAGATTATTATTTAAGTCATTTTAAAATAATCTATTTTATTAAGTGGAAATTATAAAATATGATACTCGACACTGATAATTTCATGAAACAACTTATAAACAAGAATTACGAAATGAAATATATAACTACCATGACATTTAAATTAACTTTTGTACTATATTACTTAATTCACTTCGCAAATATAAAGTTGCAATATATTTCTTTCTTAAATGAATGTATTTTTTCTTTCTTGACTTAGTAATCCACATTCTAGCCAGAGCTGTTTACACCTCAACCCAACGGCTGATCCGTTGAGCAAAGAAAAGCAAAAAAAACCGACAACCGTTGGGGAGAAAAAGTTCCTAAGTGCGACGATCTACATACACTACATGAAATAATGACCTGGTAAGTAGAAAAATCAAAATATCACTTTGTTAATGGCAAGTGAATAAAACAATGAAAGGTAGTGATTTTTGACGTCTGTATTTACGTGACGTCTGAATTTTAATAGTATTTGGCTCGATTAGAATGTGGCGCAAGTATAAGTTTTTCGGCTGAGCATAGAAATCGATCTGGCCTGTAATGATCAACAAACTGTTTTCTTTCAAATAGATTCATCATCATCATCATTACAGCCCTTCACAAGTCCACTTCTGAACATAGGCCTCCCCTAAAGAATGCCACAAAGCACGGTCCTGAGCCACCTGCATTCATCGACTTCCTGCATATCTTACCAGGTCATCACTCCATCTAGTGGGGGGACGCCCTACACTTCGCCTGCCGGTACGAGGCTGCTACTCGAGAACCTTTCTTCCCCATCGGCTGTCGGTTCTTCGAGCTATATGGCCGGCCCATTGCCACTTCAGCTTACTAATCCATTGGGCTATGTCAGTCACTCTGGTTCTACTACGGATATCCTCATTTCTGAGTTTATCACGCAGAGAAACTCCGAGCATAGCCTTCTCCATAGCTCGCTGAGCGATATTAAGCTTCCTCATCCGGCCAGCAATGAAGGACCACGTCTCAGTTCCGTATGTCATCACTGGCAACACGCACTGGGTGTACAGTCTCGTTTTCATGTTTTGAGGTATACCTGATACCTCAAATAGATTAAAGTCATTGAATTGAACAATATTCATTACAGAATAGAAAAAAATAGCTAATTTTGGCGAAAGCGAATAAAAAACAACTTGAGCTTTAAAAGAAATTCGGTGAGAATGGTATAGAATAGCTATAGAAATAACTCTAAATTTAATATTAAATACAACAGCCTGGATTCAAGCTACTTTACCTATAAAAGTTGGTGGTATTGGTGTGAGAAATCTTTCTAGAGTTGCATTACCCGCTTTCCTTGCTTCCGTGCATAGTGTTAGTAATTTATGTAACATCATTTTAAATAATAAAGTAGACCTGTGATTTGCTACGGAGGCAGGGCAGACATGGCAAACGCTCTGTCCCGGCGCAAATGTTGCACTGGAAGTTAACCAACAAATACAGTGGGATATTCCGTTAGTACAGAACGTGCAGAAAGATTTAATTCAATATTTCCATAGTAACCAAGATAAGGAACGCCTTTTAGCTGTTTCGACTAAGAAATCTAGTCACTGGTTGCACGCTTTACCATCAAGAAATCTCGGAACATTACTTGATGGGGAAAGCTTGTGCATCGCCGTAGGAATCCGAATAGGAACGGCGATTTGTCAACCTTATCAGTGCCCCTGTGGTAGCAGTGTCGACAAGGCTGGGCTCCACGGACGTTCATGTAAGAAAATTGCTGGTATCTTTTCACGGCAAATGTTGCCTCAGTTTTAGAGCCTTGTGGAATATTTAGAGACGATGGCAAGAGACCCGACGGTATGACCAGTGGTCTCTTGGTAGAGCGGTAAAGCCCTAGTGTGGGATGCTACTAACGTAGACACTTTGGCAGCCTCTCATCTCAGGTGTACCTCGTTTAGAGCTGGGGCGGCATCAGAGGCTGCTGAATTAAATGGCGCAAATATAAGTCTCTGACAGATGACTACATATTTGTGTCATTTGCTGTAGAGACTATCGGTCCGTGTAGTCCACGTGCGGTGAAATTCCTAAGGGAACTCCATCCGCGGCTAGTCGTTGCTGCTGGTGATAAGAGGGCTGGATCTTTTCTCTTTCAAAGGCTAAGTATAAAAACATTCAGCGGAGAAACGCAGCTACCGTTCTTGGCCATACCACGGGGAGTAGGACTGTATGATAATTAAGTAACTAGTATTTTTAGACCACCTTAATTCCATAAACTCTAAAATACAATACACAATGGAGTTAGAGGCAACCAATTCTTTAGCTTTCCTAGATAATTTAGTCATCCGAAATCCCGATAACACTATTGGTCACACTGTGTATAGGAAAAAGACCCATACCAACCGATATTTAAATGGTGATTCGCACCATCATTCATTACAGTTAGCTACCGTGAGTAAGTCTTTGTTTCAGAGAGCACGAGGGATCTGTGATAGAAAACATTTGGCCGCCGAGCTTCAGCACGTCGAGCAAGTATTGCAAGACAACAAGCTTCGGGTCCCGCGCCTACGTCACAGTGACCGAGTGAAGCCGGCCACAGTCGGGCGTGTGCCTGATGTACTACCCTATGTTAGAGGCGTCACAGACAAGGTTGGGACGATCTTGAACATGTTCACACACTGCAGACTTCCAAGTACGTCGGTGCTTCAAGTCAGCTATATGTTCTTTCACGCGAGTTTTTATAGATCGTTTTGTTTGTCCAATGTAAGAGAGACTACATTCACAATCCAGCTTGTACACTCCTGCATCTTGTAGAGGGATATGACACTTGACGGAGGGTAAAAATTGACTAATATTCTTCGGCGGCTTGAAGTATGTTTTAGTGGAAGCTCGCTTCAAGATGTAGCCAACCTTGTCTGTGACGCCTCTGACATAGGGTAGTACAGCAGGCACACGCTCGACTGTGGCTGGCTTCACTCAGTCACTATGACATAGGACCACAAATCATTGCAAAAGAACTTGATTCCTACCAAGGATGATTCGCGAGGCTATTGAAATTAAAAATCATCCTAATTTCAATAGAGAAGACGGATGGGTGCTGCCATCTGCTTGGGATCCTATAGTTAATAAAATTAAATCCAAACCCAAGCATACCACTGCAAGACTTCAAGATACTATAAGCTCATTCTGCGTAGATCGGACCAAAAATTAATATTCAAAAACCGAAGGTATCCGGGCTAACTATGACATCGGGACTTCAAACACGTCAGTCCCTCCCGTGACCACAGTGCTGAAAAGCACACGAAACGTCGGGAAGTAAAAAGTTAAAATAAACGCGAAAAACACCCGTAAAAATTAGTTTCATTTAATGTGTAGTCTTCTCGTAAATATAAGAAATCATTACTAGTTTAGTATGATAAAATAACGTATTTGCGCAAATTAAATATGAACCTAATAGCTACTAGCTATTTTGTATACGCTCAAGCTTTTTTGGTAGTTTCTTAGTTAAATCAAGATAGCTTACCTCCGCATAATCAAGAAAGGAGGATTATGCTAACATAATATTATTAGAAATCAAGAAAAAAAAACGCAAAATTCGTATTGCACCCATGACAGCAAATGTTTTTCTGAACACAAGTACCTATAGGCTAAAGAAATTCACGCGTTATAGTTATAGATATTTTTAAAACAATTTAAGGGACTTAATTACATGAAAAGGGACTTGAACTTTGATCAAAGATTGTTGAAGGATGACTGGAGGACTAAATGTGTAAATATTTATCGCAACAGTATGGAAAATCTATAGTAAATAACAAAGTTTTTAAATATTGAATTACAGTTGGCTGAAGCTTTGGTTGAAAGAGATTTCAGTGCAATTTTAATAAATTTTTAATTTTGAAATATTTGAACTATTGCTGGTTTAATTTTAATCAAACAATAAAAACCGTATATATATATATATATATATATATATATTATAAACAATAGATATTAAATCTGAAGGCTCCGTGCGGCAGTAGTTTAGCAATTAATTACAGCGCTAAGGACCGCGGGTTCGAATCCGCACGGAACAAGTATTTGTATGGCCTACAAACTTAGAGTATTTAAAGCAAGCTATTTATACTCCAAAATATTTAAGATATTTATACGCTATGATAGTACAGAAAACCTAATTAAACCGTAATCTTTATCATAAATGTACGTAAATAAAATATATGAATACAATATGTAATATCCATATGTATCTATAGGAGTTTCTAATTTATATATGTTTTATTAATTATTGTAATACTTATGAATAACAGTATTTTCTTTACTAAAAACTTATTATTTTACCTCTAATTATTTTAATTTTATACATATTAACTTAATATAAATATTTATTTTATTTTATATTTTATTTTATTTTAAAAACAAAAAGCTTGCATAATGTAATAACCGTACGTCGACCCAGTGTCAATTAATGAAAACCATGAGAAAATCGTATCAGGCCCTCACGACACAGGCATGCCTAGTGTGAGGACCACAGAACTATACACCCTTGTTTATACACTCCAGCTTAGTTGGTGTGATAAGATCATAGTTAATAATTATATAATAGAAAATTAAGACTACTGTACTTCCATTTTATTATCTTATATTGTATATTATAATCTGTACCACCTTAGCTGTAAATATTTTTTTTTTTTCATTTTCATTCATTTCAAATAGTTAATTATACAATAATATACAATAAATACAAAATATTATACAAATAATTGTTCCGGATCTGAATGTTTATCCTTGTGAAATGTATGTATGTTAATTTCACCCACGATACAGGATAAATTATATTGTGGTGGTAACTTTTAAAAAAAATAAGATAAAACTTTTTGGTGACAAATATAAATTTCATAATTATCATAATTTCAGCCTTTCACAAGTACACTGCTACACATTGCAAATAGATGGTCAGGAATCATTCCAGCTCCATCTACATCCATCGAATTTCTTTATATTTCATCAGGTCGTCAGTTCATCTTGTGGAGAGTCGCCTAACACTGCATTTGCCAGTACCAGGTTTCCACTTTTACACAACTGGTACATTTACACATATAGGTAATATGAATTGAGCAAACATAGATAAAAAGGTGCATAAATATCAGTTTCTATCACTCAATCAACGGTCAAATGTTAAAATAAACATCAATTGCTAACTTATACCGCGAATCTTAAGTAATTACATACATATTATGTGTGTATACATATAGCCGCGAACGCGCTTTTGACGCTGCTGCCGTTCGCCAATCTGGTTATTTTGCGTCCGGCGTACACGGGGTACCGTTATCTAAGGGTAGCCATAAGATTTTGCCACCAGAATAAAAGGGCTAATGAAAAATCCAATGTCATGATTAAGGCGACTTCTATAAATGTAATATATCGTATGTTATTGTGGCTCACATTTTATAGAAAGTTTAATAGTTGTGCCGTGTTATGATCGGAAATATGTAGTGGTAGCACTGTAGTAGTCGTATTTTATATACTCATATTACTTAATATATGATCAAAGCTAAATGACATACTTGTAGATACACTAAAATTTATTTTAGTGTACCTACACGTAACTCATTTATGACTATTGGACAAATAGTAATATAAATAATTTGTGGTTCTTTGCCTTTTTGTAGTGTATTTATATGTTAAAGTAACCAGCTATAACTTTATGTACTTAAGACTTGTATTATACAGTTAAGTCATGCAAGGGTGTGCTTAACTTAAATAAGATCTGTGTTGGTTCAAATTGGGGTGTTTTGTAAAGACAAATAGTAATAAATTAGTTTAGTGGTTCTCAAAAGTCCATGATTGTTGCTTCTAATTTTGAAGTGAAAACTTCTTTAGCGGCGTTGTGCACTTTTTTTGTAATGGGTAAAAAATATTAAACTAACGTCAGGTCACGTGTCCTGATCGTAAATTCGTAAGACGGACGGAGAGTAGACAGTCTGCGCGGCGTAGGAGAGGAAGTAAGTTAGGTTTAATTAATTTTCATTTATTAATTACTATAATTTTATTATTAAGATTAGGTTTCGATCGCGTCTACTGTACTGCTTGACGAAATTATTAATATAGATACATATGTACTTACACATTATAGATGTAATATTTGTAATATACTTTATAGCATTAACCTATATTTTCATAACATCACAATAAGCACATGTGCGGTGTAGGTTTACCAAGCAAATAATTTAGAATGAAAATAAATGAAATAAGATAATAATAAATAATCTCCGCCATTCCAAAATATCAAAAATGCACAACGTTAATATTCAAGTTTTCACTTCTGCCGTCACTGCCGGAGTGCAACCCGTCGTTTTTTTATACACCCGTTAAACTAACTATACACTATCGTATTTTATTATTTTTTCTTTTAATTGTATTTTAATTTCAATAGTTTAATTGTTTTCGTAAAATATAATTTCGTAAATATTTATGTTGAAGGAGAGTATAATCTTAAGTTGCTCACTCCTTTACACCGCACTGGTTATTTATCTCAATCTTTCGCCCTCACGGCCATCAGACTCTGGAACGACATCCCTGTTGACATTAAAAAAGCTTCCAACAAGTTCGTTTTTAATAATCAAGTAAGCATGTGAAAAAATTATTGCAAGTTTGAACTAACACAGCTTTTATTTTCATACACATATGTATATTTCATTTGTTCTGACATATATAATATTTATATGTATTGTGTATATATATAGTGTATGTATGTATATGTGTATGTATGTATTTAAATATGTATATATTGTATGTATTTAAGTATTTATGTCTATGTATGTGTGTGTATATGTATATTTATATGTATATACAATTTTTTTGCGCTCTCTATTTTAATTACTGCTGCACCGCCTCTTGTTCATATATCTCTGTTTAGCCTAATGGTTGACTGGGAGAGAATGCCCTATGGTATTAAGTCCGCCATATGTACCGTGTAGCCGTGTAGTGGCGGTCAAGAATATCCACTACCCCATATCCTCCCGTGGGTGTCGTAAAAGGCGACAAAGGGAAACAGGCAGGAGATGGGCAGCAGCATCTTCCTGGTAACGGCATAAATACAATAAAAAAACTGCGGTTGCCAACCCGCTCGCCAAGCGTGGCAACTATGGCAATATACCCCCCATGAGCAATGACAATAATAAACGGCCCCCAGTCCCCGGCGGCCCCGCTATTCCTGGCTACGGTGGCGACCATGGTAACGGCGGGGCAGGGGGTGCTAAGAATCTCCGGTGGAGGTTCGGTTGCCACCTTAGACGACTCGACCTGGCAACGTACAACGCACGCACCCTGAGGACTGACGAGAAGATCGTGGAGCTGGAAGAAGAGATAGACAAGTTGCGCTGGCATATTATAGGATTATCCGAAGTCCGAAGAGAGGGGGAGGACACGGTAATCCTCGAATCCGGCAACTTGTTCTATCACCGGGAGGGCGACCATCTGTCCCAAGGAGGTGTCGGATTTATCGTCCAAAAGTCTCTCGTTAACAACGTTGTAAAGATCGGG
Organism: Parnassius glacialis; assembly: GCA_033319125.1. NCBI lineage: Eukaryota > Metazoa > Arthropoda > Insecta > Lepidoptera > Papilionidae > Parnassius > Parnassius glacialis. Next base: position 7,897,388 of record JAVANC010000009.1, read on the forward strand.
AGTGTGTCGACGAGGGTTGCGTACCTTATACTCAGAATCACCAAACGGTATTCGCTGAAGGTCATACAGGTTTACGCACCAACCTCGGCACACCCCGATGAGGAGGTGGAGGAAATGTATGAGGATATCTCTAGAGCCATGCATTCCTCCAAAACCCAATATACGGTGTTAATGGGAGACTTCAATGCAAAACTAGGCACAAGAGAGAACGGTGAGCTGAAAGTAGGGAAATTTGGAATAGGGCAACGGAACCCAAGGGGCCAGCAGCTGGCCGACTTCATGGAGAAAGAGGGACTCTTTATGATGAACTCTTTCTTCAAGAAGCGGCCCCACAGGAAGTGGACCTGGTCGAGCCCCGACGGTTCGACAAAAAATGAGATTGACTTCATTATGACGACCAGACGACAACTGTTCAGTGATGTCTCAGTGATCGCGAGGGTGAAAACCGGCAGTGATCACCGAATGGTTAGAGGCACACTGAACCTAAATGTTAAGTTGGAGAGGTCTCGTCTGATGAAGTCAACGCTCCGTCCCCCTCGTGCTCTAATCCAAAGTCCCGAAACCTTTCAGCTCGAGTTACAAAACCGTTTTCAGTGCCTAGAAGACTGCAATGAAGTGGACGATATGAATGACAAGCTCGTGGAAACTGTCCATGCGGTCGGAGCTAAGTTCTGCAAGACCCACCGCAGAAGAACACAAAAACTCTCCGATCACACTCTTAATCTCATGGCTGCTAGACGGGAGATGAGGCTACATTCTTCAACAGATTTGACAGCATACAGGCAACTGAACAGACAGATCTCCAAATTCATGCGGCGAGACTTACGCAACTTCAATACAGTTCGTATTGAAGAAGCGATCGAGCGGAACCAAGGCTCCAAAGTCTTTGCCAGAGATCTGTCTGCCAGAAAGAGCCAACTGTCAAAGCTGAAGACCGAATGTGGCAGCATCGTTTCCGGGACACCTGAAATTTTGAGTGAGATTGAGAGGTTCTATGGGCAGCTGTACACGTCATCGTTGGAGCCACACGCAAGTGTGAGTAACGATCCAAGAGCGAGTCTTATTCGACACTATTCCGAAGATATCCCGGACGTCAGTCTGAGCGAGATTAGAATGGCTCTCCAGCACCTTAAAAACGGCAAGGCCCCAGGCGAGGATGGAATTACAGCGGAGCTTCTGAAAGCGGGTGGAAGACCGGTACTTGAAGTCCTTCAGAAGCTCTTTAATTCCGTCCTCCATGGTGGCATTACACCGGAGGCGTGGAGCAGAAGTGCGGTGGTCTTGTTCTTCAAGAAAGGTGACAACGCTCTCTTGAAGAACTACAGACCGATTTCCCTTCTGAGCCGCGTCTACGTGCTGTTTTCGAGAGTCATTACGAATCGTCTCGCGCGCAGACTTGACGACTTCCAGCCTCCCGAACAAGCCGGTTTCCGAAAGGGCTTTAGCACCATAGACCACATACATACCCTACGGCAAATTGTACAGAAGTCCGAAGAGTACAATTTGCCACTATGCCTGGCGTATGTGGACTATGAGAAAGCCTTTGATTCCGTCGAAATTTGGGCGGTGCTGCAGTCCCTTCAGCGGTGCCAAGTTGACTGTCGGTATATCGAAGTGTTGAAGTGCTTGTACAGTAGAGCTACGATGGCTATCCGAGTACAGAACCAGAGTACGAAACCTATCCAGTTGCAGAGAGGTGTAAGACAGGGTGACGTTATATCCCCGAAACTCTTCACCGCTGCATTGGAAGACGTTTTCAAGCTTCTGGACTGGAAAGGATACGGAATTAACATCAATGGCGAGTACATCACTCACCTTCGATTTGCCGACGATATAGTCCTCATGGCAGAATCGCTGGAGGAGCTAAGCACTATGCTCAATGACCTCAATAGTGTCTCCCAACGGATAGGTCTTAAGATGAACATGGACAAAACAAAGATTATGCTTAATGTCCATGTCACACCTATGCCGGTAGTTGTTGGCAGCACTAAGCTCGAAGTTGTTGACGAGTATGTTTACCTGGGACAAATAGTCCGACTAGGTAAGTCCAACTTCGACCAAGAGGTCAATCGACGGATTCAACTCGGCTGGGCAGCGTTCGGGAAGCTACGACACATCTTCTTGTCAGAAATACCTCAAAACCTTAAAACAAAATTGTACAACCAGTGCGTGTTGCCAGTGATGACTTACGGAACTGAGACGTGGTCCTTCACTGCTGGCCGTATGAGGAAGCTCAAGGTCGCTCAGCGAGCTATGGAGAGGGCTATGCTCGGAGTTTCTCTGCGTGATAAACTTAGGAATAAGGATATCCGCAGTAGAACCAGAGTAACCGACATAGCCCAACGGATTAGTAAGCTGAAGTGGCAGTGGGCCGGCCATATAGCTCGAAGAACCGACAACCGATGGGGTAGAAAGGTTCTCGAGTGGCAGCCTCGTACCGGTAGGCGAAGTGTAGGGCGTCCCCCCACAAGATGGAGTGACGACCTGGTAAGACATGCAGGAAGTCGATGGATGCAGGTGGCTCAGGACCGTGCTTTGTGGCATTCCTTGGGGGAGGCCTATGTTCAGCAGTGGACTTGTGAAGGGCTGTAATGATGATGATGATGTACAACTTTGTGCATGAAAGATTAAATAAAAAAAATAATTGGTTGTCGTTAAAACCACTGTTGCCTTACATACTGATAATTTATTACAGATTACACACTTATTTGTACCAATTTTAATTACACAATTCACAAAATGTATACACAATTATTTGTTTACGGCTTAATTACACAGATTATTTAGTTCATTCACAATATAATCACTTAACATTTATTATTAAGTATTTGATTTGACTGTTTTACTTCACTAGAACACTCACAACATTTACGCGACACAACTTTAACGCGAGCGCTAGAGAGCGACTGCACGCAGCACGCAGTGCACGCCTATTTTATAGTGTCGTGTGGCGGGAAAGCGAGCGTGTCACGTGATCTGACGTCATCGCGTCAGGTCTCGCCGCGATTGGCCTCTTGCGCCGATACGACCATTCTGCAATAGTCGCGTCCCTGCGCCTTAATCCTTGTTTCGCTCTGTGGAAGAAAACGAAATAAAGCTCTTATCCTCGGCTTGACAGCGTCAGTTTCAACAATTCATGTCAGACACATAACACATATATCACGTAAGACACATAACACATACCACGTAAGAGTTCGTTTAACGAAGTTCACATTAGACCTCATAGCCTCAGCGCTAATTTTGGCCTCAGCCTCAGAAACTCAGAGTCAATTTTGGCTCTCCTTTACAAAAATAAAAATAGTATCTAACTCAACTTTTGTTTACTCGTGGACAGGAACTGTATCTGGATCTGGTACCTCACTCTCGGCATCTCTTTCATTATTTCCAATTTCATTATTCTTTGCCTATATGGTCATATTACTCTGAATAACAAATTTCATCCTCATTTCCTCTTAAGTTTTGATTGCATACTCACTCTCTAGATCATCCTCTTGCATTAATTTGTCGAACTTCATAACAATTGTGCGGTAATACTTCATGTGGACCATCATACTTTTTAGCTTAGTTTTGTGCCTAGATATAGAGATTCTTTAAGAAGAACATATTCACCTTTCCCTTACCTCATCACTTTAGCCTTCCCTGCGTTGTAACGAAGTTGATCTTTCGCAACCCGATCGGTCATTCTTTCACAAACTACTTTCTTCTATGATTCTGGGTCGGTGTGCCTGTCTGGTTTTCTTCATCAATAAGTCGCGATCGTTCAGGAGAAACACATCTCCTGCCTTTTTGTTAGTTAGCATTTCGATTAATGTTTGGCTATTTTAAAAGTACTTAACGATTTTTGCCAATATGTCTTCTGAGTATTCTTTTAAATGTCAAGCCATTCTTCGTTATTCTTATTACTCTTTCCATTCGGCCATATCTTCTACTTGTATAACCGGCACACTGATGTAATTCAATCCCATATTCTTGACAGTACCCTTTATAGTGGGATAGGAAAGCACCATCTAAATTAACTACAATGCGTTTTGGTGTGACAAAGGGGAAAAGAATACCTTGGAAGTATTGTAATGTGCGCTTACCAGGGATCTGTTTTTAGCATATTGTACTACCACGATTTTTGTGTAGGCTGTTTGTATTATTGATATTTTTCCCTGCGTTAGTTGATCTGCTTAAAAAAGTTTCATATGTAAGGTATGGAGCAAAAAGGTAGTTGTTTCTTATTCTTTCCCTTATAATTTTTATTTGTATCCTCTGTTAATGCAGTCTAATTTTTTCATTATTTTAATTCGACAAAAGCATTTTGGTTACACCATTTAGATCTGTGTATTGTCTGACCACACACAAAACAAGTTTTGCTTTGATCACTTTTCATCTTTTTACTATGCACATCTATTTCAGCAGGTGAAGAGTAACGTTTACACATAGTTTTTGATATAGAAATCAGTTCGGGTACGGTATTCGACCTACTGCTTAAGAGCTCGGTACGAAGTAAATCTCATGAGTAATGCTTCCAATGAAAAATTCAACAGCATCTTGTTCACTCGGATTTGGCTTGCCTATTTTCCTAAACATCCTCCAAACATTTGATATGTATTCAGAGACACTGTCAGCATCATCAGTTATATATCGCCGAAACTTTAAATCATTAAAAAAGTACCTTGTTTTTAGCTTGAAAGTCTGGAGCATATCATCTTTCATTTGAACCCAGGTAGTGGTTCGATGTAAGCAGCCCATGTTTGTGCTCAACCTTTAATAACATCGGCTGCTTTATATCTCATTTCGTAGCCCTTCAGATTATATTCTTGTTGCGTCTTGGATTTTAAATCTACCCAGTCTCTTACATCCATACCTTTATCAGGATCAAAAGACGGGAAATACACGTCGGATGTACGAAGACTGATCATCCGGTCGTATCATCTTTAACATTTCTGAGAAGGCAGAACGGTATTCCTGAGACATTTGTGTCATAATCTCGCTCAATATATCCGTGAGTGTTGTTGCTAAAATTAACATCCTCGTATTGCTTGTTGCGGCCGAAGATTGTTGGCGTTGATACGTCCCCTCTTCTCATGTTGAAGGACGGTATAATTGGTTATCGTTAAAACCACTGTAGCCTTAAATGCTGATAATTTTTACACACTTATTTGTACTAATTTTAATTACACAATTCACAAAATGTTTACACAATTATATGTTTACAGCTTAACTACACAATTCACACAATTATTTTTACAAAGATTATTTAGTTCATTCACAATATAATCACTTCACATATATTGTTAAGTATTGGACTATGTTTTACTTCACTAGAACACTCACATCGTTTATGCGACACAACTTTAACGCGATAGCTAGATAGTGACTTTTTTTTACGGAATAGGGGGCAAACGAGCATGCGGCTCACCTGATGGTAAGTGACTACTGCCGCCCATGAACAACCGTAACACCAGGGGAATTGCAGATGCGTTGCCGGCCTTTTAGAAAAGTGTAAGCTCTTTTCTTGAAGGTTCCTAAGTCGTATCGGTCCGGAAAATTCGCTGGTGGGAATTGATTCCACAAGGAAGTCGTGCAAGGGAGGAAACTTCTTCTAAATCGCACAGTGGTGGACCGACAATCATCCAGATGGTATGGATGGTAACGCGAGGTTTGTCGCGATGTGCGATGGTGAAATTGAGCGGCTGGAATTAGTCCGAACAATTCCTCAGAGCACTCCCCGTGATAGATGCGATAAAATACGCAAAGAGATGCAACATCTCTACGCAGTGCCAGTGTATAGAGCCGATCAGAAAGAACTCGGTCGTCGACGATTCGAACCGCTCTGCGCTGGATGCGGTTCGAATTATAATTTAATTTATTTTAATTTCGAATTATAATTATAATTTCTGCCCGCAGCACGTTTTTTTTTGCGCACAGACACAATTTAAAGGGCTACCCTCCGGAAAGCGAGAAAGGGAGGTGGTAAATTCTCTAAGTATACCACGACAGCCGTGGTTATGTGGGACTCACTGCGACTTACCTAAACTAACCTAAGTGTTTACCCACTAAACACCACCTGTAAGACTAGCATTGGCTTATGAGGCCTTTTTGCCGAATCTAAAGCGACCCTCTTTAGGGAAAAGGGGGCACAGGCGGCGAGGATATGCTGAGAGGAGCCTAACTTAGGCAAATTAGGAAGAGTCGGCCTGAGACCCCAGGAGGCAGTTCAGGTCGGCCGAAAGATTGTTTGGCGGGTCTAAGAGAGAGTTTCTCGGTTTCTGGACTCGATAACGAGAGGTAAATAGCTGCATAGGAAGCTGCATCACGAATGAAGTGATTAGAGTGATACTCTGAGGTTTTGAAGAAGTTCTCATAGAGTGTTTTCAGAAATTGCTCGACTGTGGGAAGCTCTAAGTCTCGATGGAGGTCGGCGTTACGGACGTACCAGGGTACATTCGTAGCTCGAGGACAGAAGTGGTTTTGAACTATTTGGAGTTCGTTAATGATTTTGGGATTAGCGTGGGCAAATATGGGGCCTGAGTAAGTCGTGACTGGTCGTATACAGACCTTATAAAGGGTTCGTTTGTTGCGGAGGGACATTTTATTGTATTGGCCCAGCATACTGTTGAGCCTACTCAGGTAAAAACGTACATTGCGGGTTACTCTTTTAACATGGGGCCCGAAGATGAGCCTCGTGTCAAGGGCGAGACGTAAATATTTGGCAGTCGTATGCCAGGGGACAGGGGTCCCTTAGCATACAGATTGGTGGAATGGTAGTGAGGCGGTGTCATTTATGATCGAAGTTAACAGCGGAGCTCTTCTCCGGGTTCACATCGATGCGCCATTTTTGGAACCAAGCTCCTAAGTAATCAACTGACTTTTAAATCTTGTTGCGTATGAAAGGTAGTGAGATACCGTTACAGCAGAGTGTAGTGTCGTCTGCAAAGAGGGAGAGCTGAACACCTTTCGACGGGATGGGAATGTCGGTAGTGTACAGGATATACAACAGGGGGGCAAGCACTGAACCCTTAGGGATACCTGCTTTGATAGGGCGTTGAGAAGAGAACTTGCCTTCGTGTCTAAAACGAAAGGTGCGATTTTTCAGGTAAGAGGCCACGGGATGAACAAGACGATCAGGGAGACCGATTCTGTAGAGTTTTAGATAAAGCCTTCGTGCCAGACTCTATCAAATGCTTTTGCAATATCGAAAAAAACCGCGATGGTCTTATAACGACGAGGATAGAAACCGCTGAGGATATGTTCCACAATACGGTGAACTTGTTGGGGACAAGAATGTTTCGCTCGGAAACCAAATTGGTGGGGGATGACTAGAGTGTCGCCGTCTGTGAGAAACAGATGGAGCCTCATGCGAGTAAGGATGAATCGTTCGAAGAGTTTGCCCATGGCCTTGAGGAGGCTGATAGGTCAATGTCTGGAGGGGAGGCTGAGAGGCTTTCATGGCTTGGGGATACCAATGACAGTTGCCTCTTTCCACGTAGTGGGAAAGTAACTAAGGTTGAAGTAGGCGTAGAAGATAATAGCTAAAAGGGTTAACACCTGTTCAGGAAAATGTTTAAGGGCTTGGTTGGAAATGCCATTCGCGCCCGGAGCCTTTTTGGGCTTCAGTCCTTGGATGAGGGTTGAGATTTCATCATTGGATACAATTATAGGGTCAGAGGCAATGAGGGGTGAGTTCCGGCGGCGGACCTCATTCTCCACAATTTGGATGTGGGAGGGGTCGGTTGGTAGAGAGCTAGGAGAGCATTGTGCGGCAATGCTGTCTGCAAAGCACTCAGCCTTTTCCTCGTCCAAAAAAGCAACCGTACCGTCGGAACGGGAGAGAGGGGGAGTGTGGGTGATAGTGTCTATGCGGAGAGCTCACGCCATCTTATAGTACGCTGTATGAGAGGGAGAGATATTCTATAGAATTCTCGATGTTCGGAGAGGCGGAAACGGACTTCTCGTTGAAGATGATAAGCCGTACACCTATAGTCGGGGGTGGGATAGACAGCTGCTCTGCGGAAAGCAGCTCTCTTGGCTCTCATTAGATTGCTAATATGTAGGGAAAGACCATCATTATTAGCAACCGGGACGAAGCTTTCATTCTCCTTAAGGGAGGATTTTATAAGGATGGAGGGAGAATCGATCGCGGTGTCGAATATTTCGGGACTGTGGAAGTCCGACGAGAGAGATATGGGGGAGTCCTGTGAGCCCATAGCGTTGGCTAGGGACTTCTTGAAGCCCTTCCAGTTAGTGAAGGTTTTCGTGGAGGGGGTTGAGGGAGGTGGCTGATGGCCAAGAATGAGGGAATCCGGTCGGTGGTCGGATCATAGGCCGTATAGACTCTCGATTGCCCTGAGGTTAAGGGAAACTTCTTTAATTAGCGCAAAGTCTAGCACGTTGGAAGCGCGGTCGGTGTTGTCGGGATAGTGAATAACACCAAGGGGACTGTGGACGGTAAGTTCAATAGACTGCAAAAACAGATACAGAAACTTTTTTATTCAATATCGATTATAAATAATACTTATTGAAAGTCACTCTTATATAAAAGCTTTAAGAAAAATTTACTTTGCAAATATCCGCGTTATAAAATAAAATGATATGCCTTAACTAGTATGAAGAGCACTTCCCGCCCTCCCTCAATTGCGTGCACTATCCCCGTCACCACTAATCCCAGCACCGCTACTCCCAACACCACTAAACTAGGCAAGACACACCACTGACTACAATACGACACGTGTTTCGCCTCTACACGAAGTAGCCTTAGGTAATATAGACTCTTCGGTGGCTAACTGCTAAGTGAGCGGCGAGCCAAAATAACTGCCTTTTATACAGACCGATGACTTTTTTTTGCGCCCGTAGCAATTGGAAAAGGGCTACCATTTATGTAGGGAGGCGGAAAATGCATTACGCATACCACGACAGCCGGTCTATCCTGGTTATGCGGGACTCACTGCCTACCGGGGGACCTAAGTGGTACCAGCTAAAAACCGCATTTGGGGACTGACAACCAGCTGTTTAAAGCTTCTTATGCTGTATCGGAAGCGACCCTCTTTTGGGAAAAGAGGGCGCAGGCGGCTACGAGCCGCTGAGGGAGTGCCTACGAAGGCAAATTAATTATGAATAATTTAATTAGAGTTAGGGGGATGAGTCGCTCGCGTCCGTAGGCTTTGACCACCTAATCCTAGGCCCACCCTACACGTGTCCCCCGGGTGGTGCTAAACAAGCGACAAAGCCGAAAGAACTGACTCGGCTCCTCGCCGTGTGGTAGCGGCGGAAAAAAAAAATACCACACCCTACTTTCGCACCATGAGGCATAGTATTAAAGAAATGGCCCCGAGTTCCCGGCGCCCCTTTAATGGGGCAGGGGTGCGAAGAATCTCCGGGAGGAAAACCGGCGACGAGGTTCGCCACCCGTCACGTTCTGTCCCCCGGAGGGGCGAAAAGTGGATTGCGGAAGCCCGTCTGGCTACATTGAATGTATGTGGAGGAATGAATGATAAGATGGATGAAGTATGCGATATGATGCATGATAGAGGAATAGACATGTTATGTGTAAATGAGACGAAACGGAAGGGAAAGGATGCTACTACACATGGCATGTATACCGCGTACTGGTCTGGTGTAGACGAGACCGAGCGGGCATGCCAGGGAGTCGGTATCATCCTTTCAGAAAGAATGGGTCATTGTGTGAAAGAGTATGAATGTGTAAGCCCGAGACTGCTATGGATACGAATGAAAGTGGGCTTAAAGAAGTTGTTTGTTTTAGGGGTCTACGCCCCAGACATGTCTAAGCCCACTTATATCCGAGAGCAGTTTTGGGAGTTGGTAAGGATGGTGCTAATGAAATGCAAGGTTAATGAAAATATTGTGATATTAGGCGATTTTAATGGAAGGGTTGGGGTGAGGAGGCTTGGTTGTGAAAGGATATTGGGAACGTTTGGTGATGAAAGTATAAATGAGAATGGTGAAAGCCTTCTCGCCGTATGCGTGGAAAAGAGTCTTTTTGTGACGAATACTTTCTTTCGTCATAAGAAGATTCATACGTATACATGGGAAAGAGGTGATGATAGAAGTATGATAGATTTCATAATTGTTGATGAAAGAATGAGGAGCGCGGTGGTAGATACAAGGGTTTACCGGGGCTCTAACGTAGGGACGGATCATTACTTGGTCTTATGCCGAATTAATGGTCTTTTCAGACGTTGGAGGCATCGGACATCTGTGTCTACCACTACTTTACAGCGTATAAGAACAGAGAGGTTACAAGATGAAGGTGTGAGAGAGAAGTTCAAATATAGATTGAGAGAAAATATAAGTGGTATGGCTGAATTGTGTATGAATGATTTAGACTTGGAGACTGTGTGGTATAATGTCAAGAAAGGTTTAGTGGATGCAGCTACCGAAGTATGTGGTGTAAGTAAGAGAACGAATGAAAGGAAAATTAACACGTTATGGTGGGATGATGAGGTACGGATGGAAGTTGAAGTAAAGAAGAAAGCATGGCTAGATTTACTAGCAACCAAGGCTAGTAGTTCTAGCAGTATGAATGATGATATTGAAAGGAAAAAGGCAGTCTTTAGACACCTAAATAAGAGAGTAAAAGAAGTAGTTGAAAGGAAAAAGCAAGAAAGAACGGATATGAATGATAGAAGAATATCGGATAACTTCCAGGCAAACATTAAAATGTTCTGGAAACTCGTAAGAACTACCAGGGGACATTCAAAACAGCCTAGAATGAATGCTATACGAGACCAGAATGGCTGTATTCTGAATGACGAAGTTTTGAGTTTAAGGAGATGGAAGGAATACTTTGAAAGCGTGTTTATGAGTGATGAGACGTTTGAATTAAATGAAATAGAAATTCCGGAAGAAGAGGAAATAGATAGAGATATAAGTATAGATGAAATAATGAAAGCAATGAAAAGTATGAAAGCAGGTAAGGCAGCCGGTTATGATAGAGTATCTCTCGAAATGCTAAAGGCTGGAGAAGGAGTGGTGGCAGACCTGCTGTGCACCTTGTTTAATTTATGTTGGGAACTTAAGCGGGTACCGGGAGACTGGTGCAAAGCCGTGATAGTCCCAATATATAAGGGAAAAGGATCACAGCAGGACTGTAAAAACTACCGTGGTATCAGCCTTCTTAGCATTGTGGGAAAACTGTATGCTAAGGTGCTAATTGAAAGAGTTATGAAAGAAACTGATGGAAAAATTTGGGATGTGCAAGCGGGATTTAGAAATGGAATGGGATGTACGGATCAGGTCTTTTCCATGCGCATGATCGCGGAGAAGTTTTTGGCCAAAAACCAAAAAGTTTTTTGTGCGTTCATAGACTTGGAGAAGGCTTATGACAGAGTGGACAGGGATGTGTTATGGCAAACACTGAACTCATTTGGGTTGAGCGCTGGCTTGATACAGGCATTGAAGTCTCTATATAGGGACTCTAGTGCTTGTGTCAGGATCAACGGGGCCTACTCGGACTGGTTTGGCATCCATAAAGGTGTCAGACAGGGCTGTGTGGCTTCCCCGTGGCTGTTCAACCTATTTATGGACAGTTGTTTGGAAAATTTGAAAGCAGAAGAATGCGGGTTAAGAATGGGTGAGTTAACCGTCAAATGCCTTTTGTACGCCGATGATCAAGTCATACTTGCGTCGTCGGCAGCCGAGTTGCAAATGATGGTTACATTAATGAACAGGACATTAAAAGAAAAGGGAATGAAAGTGAACGCAAGTAAGACGAAAGTTATGGTTTTTGAAAGAGAAGAAAGTAAAACGATATGTGAAATAAGAATAGAAGGGGAGTTGGTAGAGCAAGTAGATGAGTTTGTGTATTTGGGATGTGTGTTTAGCAGGGATGGTAGATATGATCAGGATATAGAACGACGAGTGAATGCAGGAAATAGATTGAATGGGGCTCTACACTCTATTGTGAAAAGTCAGAATGTGTCCAAAAAGGCACGTTTGGCAATTCACAGTGCTGTGTTAGTGCCTACTTTAATGTATGGTAGTGAAAGTTGGGTATGGCAGAAGAAGCACGAGAGTAGAATAAATGCTGTAGAAATGCGGTCATTACGTAGTATGCTAGGGCTGAATCTGAATGACAGGGTGAGAAATAGTGGGATAAGAGAAATGTGTGGTTTGCAAGATGATGTTGTGACTAGGATTAAGAAAGGAATGCTTCGGTGGTTTGGTCATGTAGAAAGAATGAATGAGGAAAGAGTGACAAAGCAAATTTATGTTGCAGAGGTGAATGGCAGAGTCGGAAAGGGTCGCCCTAGGCGAAAGTTTATCGACCAAATAGGCGATATATTGAAAATGGGCCAAATTAAGAGTACCTTTAACCGACGAGCGTGTATGCGTAGGTATATGGATGTGGAGGAAGCGAGAGAGGTGTGTCAGGATCGTGCCAAATGGAATTCCATAGTCTCTGCCTACCCCTCTGGGTGACAGGCGTGAGTGTTTATGTATGTATGTTAATTAGAGTTGGCCTAAGCCGCCTGGAGGCAGTTCAGGTCGTTTGACAGTTTATTAGGTGGGTCCGAGTGAGAGTTTCTCGGCCTGCGGACGCGATAGCGAGAGGGGGGTGGGGCTGCATAAGTAGCTGCCTCACGAATAAGATGATTGGAGTGCGACTCTGAGGCTTTGAAGAAGTTCTCAGAGAGGTTTTTTAGAAATTGTTGAATAGTAGGGAGCTCTAGGTCCCGATGAAGGTCGGCATTACGGACGTACCAAGGTGCGTTCGCAGCTCGACGACAGAAAAGGTTTTGAACTATTTGGAGTTCATTAATAATTTTAGGGTCAGCGTGGGCAAAAATTGGGCCCGCGTAGGTCATGACTGGTCATATACGGACCTTATAAAGGGTACGCTTGTTTCTGAGGGACATTTTACTGTGTCGGCTAACCATACTGTTGAGCCTACTCATGTAAAAACGTGCGTGACGGGTTACTCTTTTGACGTGGGGCCTGAAAGTGAGCCTTGTGTCTAGAGTGGCACCTAAATATTTGGCAGACGTATGCCAGGGGACATGGGTCCTTAGCATACGTATTGGTGGAGTGTTTTTGAGATGGCGTCGTTTATAATCGAAGTGAACGGCGGAGCTCTTCTCCGGGTTCACATCGATGCGCCATTTTTTGAACCAAGCTCCTAGGTCATCAACTGACTTTTGGACCTTGTTCCGTATGAAGGGTAGCGAGATACCTTTACAGTACAGAGCAGTGTCGTCTGCGAAGAGGGAGAGCTGAACACCTTTCGACGGGATGGGAATGTCGTTGGTGAACAGGATGTACAGCAGAGGAGCAAGTACTGAGCCCTGAGGGACACCAGCTTTGATGGGGCGCTGTGAAGATAGCGTGCCTTCGTGTCTAAAACGAAAGGTACGATGCTTTAGATAAGAGGCCACGAGACGTACTAGACGATCAGGAAGACCTATTTTGTATAACTTGTAGATAAGGCCTGTATGCCAGACTCTATCAAAGGCTTTAGCTATGTCGAAAAAGACCGCGATGGTCTTACTACGACGAGGATAAAAACCGCTGAGGATATATTCCACAATACGGTGAACTTGTTGGGGACATGAGTGTTTCGCTCGGAAACCGAATTGATGGGGAATGATAAGATGGTCACCAATCACAGCCAGACTTACGCAGCCGTTTGTAAAATTAAAAACAAACCGCCCTCATACTAGGTAAGATACATCATTTTATTTTATAACGCGGATATTTGCGAAGTAAATTTTTCTAAAAGTTTTATATAATGGATTTACGCAAAGTAACGCCTGATTCTATTAATTATGTTAAAAAGGCTAGCACGGCCGACCAGGCAAGACTCTATGTCAAATTAACAAAACTCCATCGTATTGCTGCCCAAGATGTTTAGTATCAGCAGTGCAAACAAGTTCATGTTATTCCCAATTATATTGAAATACGTTCCGGCACAAATAGTCGAGCGGCCAGTATTACTATTTCTAAAGCTCAGAACATTTGGCATAATGAGGAGTGTCGTTGTTGGTTTTCCAACAGAGATAATTTAAAAATCTACCTTAAAGTATTATACTCTGAACTTTCATATAAATTTCATAATATTGAATTTGATATTTTGGATGGGAAAGCCAGAGAACTTGCTTCAATGGCTGTTTATGTGAAATATCAAATTCAGTCCGTAAATTACAACGACTTGTATCCTCTTCATCCCTTATTCGTAATAACGACATACATACGGAATATTACCAATTTTATCCCCGAGTTAAAAATCTTTCCGTTGTCCAGTTTCCAACAGATGAGTTGTCCCTTTTACATAAAGGCCTAAAGTATAATTTAACACCTTCGGTCTCCCAAAAATCGTTAGAGACTATGGCTGTTGACGCGGAGATGGATATTGTGATCGGAAAGAAAGATAACATCGTTAAAAGTTTGGTAGCTAATGAAATATTCGGGCTGTGCCCGCGTCTTCCCATTTCAATCCTGAGTTCCCTGTTTTAAAGTCCCTAAAGCAGAGAATAAGGGAAAATGACCTTATTGTTACTAAAGCCAATAAAGGCAATACTGTTGATATTATGGAGAGTAGTGGGTACGGCCAGAAAGTTAACGATGTTATCCAAGGTGATGACTTTGAGCTATTGGAGTCTTTTTTTTTACGGGGGGAAATCCTCATGGACTACCTCCGCCTATGGAAAGGCGGAGGGGCGTGCCGGACTCTTACCGGCTAAAACCACCCCGGTGTCTCCTCGCACGTGCGCGTAGGGCCACGGGAATCCAAATTATTCCGCAGCCCCACACTAGTGCTGGCCCGGTCAGTCCGGGCCTCGTCTCCTGCGCGGGATAGTAAGGAAGCTATTGGAGTCTGACCCAACCAAAAAGTTTACTTCGGATATTAAATTATGTTTACAACAGTCATCATATGTTTTTCCCGACCACAACTTGTCTCGGAGCAGTCTTGTTCCAATGAATCCTCAAGCAACCATTTTATATGGGTTACCAAAAATACATAAAGAACATAATCCTATTCGTCCAGTTGTCTCATGTATTGGTGCACCAGCTTGTTTCCTTGCCAAACAATTAAACTTACTCCTTCGAGAGAAATCTGGATTCAACCCCACTTACAGCCTAAAAAATGGCTTAGATCTCATTTGCAAAATTAAAGATATTCGTATTTCTCCTAAATCCATATTGTTATCTTTAGACGTTGATAGTCTTTTCACAAATATCCCATCCCCTGACTGTTTTCGTATACTCGCAGATCTCTTTGATAAACGTCGTCTACATCCCGGGGAAACAAATTATCTTCTTAACTTAACCTCTCTCTGTATGAAACAAAACTATTTCCGGTTTAATAACCGTTTTTATCTACAAAAAGAAGGGTTAGCTATGGGGTCCCCTCTAAGTCCCCTTATGGCGGACATTTTCATGGATAATTTCGAAAAACAACATATAGTTGTTAATCAAAATATCTGGTATTACTATCGATATGTAGACGATATAATTATTTGCTGGACTGGCACAAGGAGACAACTGGATGTTTTCCTCAATTAAATAAATAGAGTCCATGACAAAATTAAATTTAAACTTGAATTGGAACAAGATTTTTCCCTTAATTTTCTCGACTTAACAATAACAAGGAAAGAATCGTCAAATGTTTTCCAAATTTATCGAATGCCAACTCACACCGACACGGTCTTCCCCGCGTCATCGTGTCATCCGTGGCAACATAAAGTATCATCTTTTTATTGTTGTATTAAACGTTTGTTCAATGTCCCATTAAGTAAAGAAAATTATTTAAAAGAACTTAATCATTTTTTTTTATAGCATAAGGGTGACAAACGAG
Organism: Parnassius glacialis; assembly: GCA_033319125.1. Lineage (NCBI taxonomy): Eukaryota > Metazoa > Arthropoda > Insecta > Lepidoptera > Papilionidae > Parnassius > Parnassius glacialis. Next base: position 7,913,187 of record JAVANC010000009.1, read on the forward strand.
CACACAGTCCACCTGATGGTAAGTGGTTTCTGCGGTCCATAGACATCCACATCCATCCTCTATTACAAATCAAAATGTAGATGCGTTGTCACCCGTGAGGACTAAGATGGAATGCCTCATTCCCAGTAAAATGGGCCACCGGCCACCTGCACTCACCAAGCGAAACGCAGAGGTAGACCCCTACTTCACGCTGGTTTTCTGTGAGGTCGTGGTACCACCCCGGTTCGAGCCGGCCCATCCGTGCGACAGCAAAAGCCGCGTGGCTCTACCACTGTCAGCTCACTTAATCATCATCATCATCATTACAGCCTTTCATAAGTCCACTGCTGAACATAGGCCTCCCCCAAGGAATGCCACAAAGCACGGTCCTGAGCCACCTGCATCCATCGACTTCCTGCATTAAATAAAAGAACTTAATATAATTTATCAAATAGCGGTCTCCAACGGTTTTTCAAAAAATCTCATTAACAATTTAATTAAAAAGAAACAAAAGCATGTGGTCGCAACTCTCTGTACGCAGTTCAACCTCAAAGTGTTCATCGATATGTGAGCAGTTTGACCTACTTGGGCCCCATATCTAAAAAGTAGCTAATACTCTTTGACAAAACGGCGTTTATGTGGCGTTCAAAACAAACAATTCTCTTAGAAATATCTGCAATAATAAAGATAAGTTGGATATACGTCAAAAGTCAGGTGTTTACAAACTTGTTTGTAACGAATGCCACGCCGTTTACGGGGGTCAGACTGGTCGCAATTTCGAGACACGTTATAAAAAGCATTTAGCCGCGTACAGGAATTGCAATCCCGATAAATCCCTATTTTCCAAATATCTTTTGGAAAATGGACACAACCTAGCCAACGACCGCTCCTTTAAAGACTTACATACGTGTCATAAAAGGCTGCGGCTGTGTGTGCTGGAACAGTTAGAGATATTAAAAAGTAATAATAGTACCGTTGCACTGCTGAATGAACAAACAAATGTTACTAACTCACCTCTCTTAAATATCTTTAAGCCTGCTCTCTAATAATAGAGAGCCTCGCAATATGGTCGTTTGTCACCCTCACGGTGATCGTTGATTGGTTGCGTGGTTGGAGGGTAGGCGGGCGTTGAGCGGCGGTTTGTTTTTATTTTTACAAACGGCTGCGTAAGTGCGGCGGTGATTGGTCGCATGTTTTATCGCATGACGCAGTCGCCCGCTCCTTAAGTAGAGAACGGTTTCATCATCGGTCTGTATAAAAGGCAGTTATTTTGGGTCGCCGCTCACTTAGCGGTTAGCCACCGTAGAGTCTATATAACCTGAGGATGCCTCGTGTAGAGGCGAAACACGTGTCGAATTGTCGTCAGTGGTGTGCCTTGCCTAGTGTAGTGGTGTTGGGAGTAGCGGTGCTGGGATTAGTGGTGACGGGGATAGTGCATGCAATTGAGGGAGGGCGGGAGGTGCTCTTCATACTAGGTAAGACACATCATTTTATTTTATAACGCGGATATTTGCGAAGTAAATTTTTCTAAAAGCTTTTATATAATGGATTTCCGCAAAGTATCGCCTGATTCTATAAATTATATTAAGTCACTCTTTTGTATACTTACCACTGGTTCGAAAAAAAACTCTGTTTCGGGAAGAACAGGAAAAAAACCCAGCGGGACGTTTTTTTAAATAACAATTTACAATCATGTATGTACAAATGAACAACACAACAAATAAGAAATAGTTTGGTAGAGATCACCTCATTTCCAGGGGTTATTATCATCCATAAATTATTTAATATTATAAGAACCCTTTTTATACAAACTTAGTTTAATAAAGTTTTTGAACTTTGAGCAGGTTAAATTTTGTATATTTTCTGGAATTTGTTGTAAATAGAATAGAATAGAATAGAATAATTTTTTATTCAATATCGATTATTACATAATTCTTATTGAAAGTCATTTTTTATTTACCACTGGTTCGGAAAATACCTCAAGCAAAACAATCTAAAAATAAAAGTAAATATAAAAGCATATACATCGCCCCAAGAATGAATTACTGACTCGATGGAGTCGAGTAACTGGTACTACTAACTTGTGCCTGTTCTTAGTATTTACAGAATGAATATCACTTATTTTTGTAAATCTAATTTTATTTTTGTGTGCGTACATTACATTTTCATAAATGTATTGAGAGGCTAAGTTTAATATATTAATTTCCTTAAATTTTTGTCACAGCGACTCTTTCTCTTAATCGTAAATTGCTCTTATGGCCCTCTACTGTAAAACAAATATCATTTTAGTGTCAGCTGTGTGTTACCATAGTAAAATATCATATGAAATCATGCTATGGAAATAGCTAAAGTAAACTAGTCTAGCTGTTTCAACACTGGTAAGGCTTCTAATCTTTTTTACAGCATATGCTGCATAACTAAGTCTGCGTGCTAGTTTTGATATATGGGGGCTCCATTGAAGCTTCGCGTCTAGTGTGATTCAAAGGAAAATGGTGGTATCTACAAGACTGAGTTTCTCCCCATTTAAAATTACATTAGTATTTAACTATTTGATATTTGGAGTCATGAATTTCATACATTTCGTTTTAGTGCCATTTAAATGCAAATTATTAACGTTGAACCAATTTACTAATTTAGGTATAGCATTATTTACTTCGTCATATTTTAGTAATTGTCGACTTAATTTGAAATCTAAGAAGTGTCATCTGCAAATAATACTATATCATGGTTATCATTAATGTATACAAGAAACAGAAAGGGGCCTAGAATTGCGCCTTGAGGCACGGCCATTTGTACCATCAACCCTGAAGAGTTCATACTATTAATGTCAACATTTTGCGTTCTCTTAAACTTAAACTTAAAAATATGAAAAATATTAAAACAAGCAGTTTCTTGCCACACTGCGAAGTAGAAAGGCAGGTCCATTCCGTATAGTCGGAGTTAAAATCTCCAAACATAATGACTGAGTTGCCTAATGAAAGGACAAACTCAAAATCTTTTTGGGGGTGAGGGTTCCACTAGGGATATAGCAGGGGGCTGTGACGATGGACTGATGTCCACTCAAGGCTAGCCTGCATACCGTGGCTTCCATGTTGGTAAGCTGCGGAGTAAGTATGTGAGAGCAATGAAGTATCTTCTTGTAGTAAATCGCAGTACCGCCGCCTTTGCGGTCAGGTCAGTCCTTACGAAGAAGAAAACACTTTTAGATGGGAAGGCCTTTGATGTCTTTAGTTTTAAGATTGGTTTCCTGGAGGAGGAGGAGGTCGGCTTTGCGATCTCGAAGAAAGACCTTAAGCTCGGAGAGGTTATTTCGCAACCCGCGAATATTAAATGACACAAGCGACAAACCTATAGGCTTAATACAACCATGAGGACTTTCGGGGAGCAGAGTACTCTGTCATTGTAAAGTTAAGTTAAATTCAATTAACTTAACTTCCAATGAGCACAAAAAATTGTGATGCTCCGCAAGAGCAAGGAGACGGTCCTGAGGGGACCGAGCAGCACGTAGTTTGCGCGCTAATATGGCAATCTCGCCAATGTCGATGCTCCGAATAGCGGCATACACTGTATTCAGGTCATCAACCATTGAGGGTTGTGCCTGTTGAGGGGCGGAGAATGTCCGCGGAGGGTCGGCCTTTTTAGGGCCCCAGGGGAAAACTGGAGGCTGCGAAGGCTGAGAAAAGCCCGGAGGGGGCCGAAGAGGGCCCTGAGGGGCCTTGTGAGGGCCGAGAGGGGTTCTGAAGGGGCTGGGAAAGGCCCTGACGGGGCGTTCTTGTAGGGCGGGCTGGGAATGACCTGTCATTGACCGGTGCTGGAGCTTGTCTGCTGGGATGAGGATGAGGTGCGCGAGGGCAGCCTCTGTAGTTTGCTGGGTGGCATGACTGCTGGCACAGGACGTACGCGGGTGGGGATTTAGCGTTTTGTGACCGAGGACACTCTATAGAGTTGTGCGGATCTAGGTACTTAACGCACCTGGGTGGGGCAGAGCAGTTGACCGCCGCATGCCCATAAAGTAGGCAGCGGTGGCACTGCGCCGGGAAACCGCGCCTATATGGGGGCTCAACCCTCACTCTCGACAGGCCGCGCAATGTGCGTACCTGCTGGAAGATGGCTGTTGCCTCCAGCACGTTCGTCAGAATTACAAAGGCAAGCGCGAACCTTTTGCCCTTGTTGCAGTGCATCTTGTGCAGAACCTCAACTGGGAATCCTTGGGACTTAAGGTCCTCAAGGATGTCTTCATTGGCGAGTTCAAATGGGACATCGCGGATTACGGCACTGACTTTACGATTTTCCGGAAGAGCGTACGTGTGGTAGGACACACGCTCGGCTGTGAAAAGTCTAGGTAAGGCGGCGAAAGTCGTCGATTAACTGTGGGATTATTTTTATGGCTTCATCAACGTTAGTGACCTGGTCGTATTTTATGCCTACGTCGTAGCAGGTTTTGGAAAGGCGGATGAATTGGGCCTTGTCTCTAAGAAAGACTGGAGGCGTGACCTGTTTTTTGGCGAGGGTGGGGGCGCAGCGTGAAGCTGACTTGGACGGCGGGGGAATGTCTGACGACATAAGGGGGGCAGAGGCAGCGGTGTGGGCTGCGGGGGCAGAGAAGTCAGCGGGAACTGCGGGGGTTGAGGCAGCAGCGATGGCTGCGGGGTTTGAAGCAGCGGCGATGGCTGCAGGGGTATGGGTGGGGGCGGCAGGGGCTACCGGGCGAGGGAAGGGGGTGTGCAATTTTTGCTGCGCGTTTACTGATGCGCTTTGATGTCACTGTTGTGAACGAAGACTCTCCAGTTCCGTCGGAGTTAGACGACTCCGAGGAACCACTGCTGGACGTGTTTTCGGTGACAGGCCTCTTCCGGGAGGTCAACACCATGGACCCGGAGTCGGAGCATGAGCACTTCATGACGAGGGATGCGGGTGAGTCGGTCTGTGAGGCAGCCGGACGGGCCGCCGAGCAGGACGCAACGGGGTCCGGGGGGGAGACATAGGCATATCTCCCCCCTTCTCTCCTTCAGGCGAAGGGCAAGGGAGGATTGTACTGCGGCGAAAGCCGTCTCGTCCAGATTTATGCCCAGACCAAGGGAATGGTTCAGGATGGAGACGATTGACCTAATAAGGTCTTGTGTGAATATGTTGGGGGGGGGGCGATTAAAATAAGACAGTAAGAGGGAGGTATGCCTGTTCTCAAAAGAACAGGGGCTTGTTCTGAAAAGAACAAAAGACGTTTCCAAGAAACAGTATACACAAAATAATAGTAAAGCAATAAAAATATAAAAATTTACAAGAACAATTAACAAGAAAACGATTAACAAAAATAAAACAATGAGCCGTCAAACCTCCCCGCCAGGAGGCCGCAGGGCAAGAACGGTTAGTAAAGGCGAAAATCTCACCAACGGCAACTGCCCTGCGAGCGTGAGCTATAAAGCGGAGGTGCGAGAGCGAGAGCGAGAGGGCACTCAACGTACGGGGACGAGAGCGCGGTCAACTGACACATCCGCTCGAGAGCGGCAACGCAAGCGGAATGTGACCCTTAGCAGGCAGTGCACGCCTATTTTATAGTGTCGTGTGGCGGGACAGCGAGCGTGTCACGTGATCTGACGTCATCACGTCAGGTCTCGTCGCGATTGGCCTCTTGCGCCGATAAATATAGTCCCAACGTTATGTGTTAAGCATGTTTAGATACTCAGTTTGTTTTGCAGTAATTAATATCACTCTCAACGTCTAAAATATTAATTTGAGTTGTGGTAAATGATGCTGGTGTTGTAATTAATACTACTTATTATCTAACATTCTAAGTAACATTGTATTCAACAAATATAAAAAAAATTAATATACATGATTTCTATACCGCAAGCCTCGAAAGTGTTCTGGATAGTATACTCTTTTGTAAACAATAATTTATTGAACATGACACCTCTTTTTTAACTAAGATACACATTATACATCTTTGTTTTTCTTTGAAAAAGTTGGCAGCCATGTCATAACCACATAAAATTATATAACTCTCAAAGTCAATAAAAAGGTGGGAGAGGCGCAAGTCTAGCTGTGGAATTGTACCCACTGCTAAAGAAGAAATAAATAAATATTTTATTTATTTTAATAAACCTTCAACCGCACCGTGCCTCCACTCATTTCTTAATTTCATGCACTGTAATAGCTTATGTTTTTTGTGGTAGAGCCATGCTGCAGCTATATTATGGTTTTAGCACGAATGGGTCGGCTCAACCGGGGAAGGACCACGCTCTCACAGAATACCAGCGTAAAAAAGCAGCTTAACGCTGCTGTGTTCCGTATGGTGAGTGTAGAGAACCGGAGACCCTTTTTACTGAAAATGAGGCATTCCATCTTAGTCCTCACGGGTGACAACGCATCTGCATTTTGATTCTTAATCGAAGATAGATATAAATGTCTATGGGCCACAGCAACCACTCACCATCAGATGGACTGTGTGCTGGTTTGTCACCCTTATCTTATAAAAAAATGTTTTTTTATATAGAATAGGGGGCAAACGAGCATGCGGCTCACCTGATGGTAAGTGACTACCGCCGCCCATGAACAACTGCAACACCAGGGGAATTGTAGATGCGTTGCCGACCTTTTAGAAAGGTGTAAGCTCTTTTTTTGAAGGTTTCTAAGTCGTATTCTACTATACTTTATAATTATACATCAACTTTCACTATCAGGTTTTTAAATGTATGGGAAGTGGGCATGGTTCTTTTGTGTTCAAGTCATAAATACTTTATATATATTTGTTTCATAATTTGAAATGGGATTTAAATTAAGCAAATATTAACGTCCGTTGTGAATAGCTTGTCAAAGCCGCTGTGCTTAATATCCGTCAGCGTGTGTGGTTTTACGTAGCATCAAATATCGTTTAGCGAAATCCCTTTATGATAGTCATTTCGGGTTATTTTTAAAAAGGATTTAAGCAGACTAGTTAATGCTTATTTGAAATCGCCTTTGATTTTCTTATACTCGTATTACGCCATATTAAAACTAGTTATCATATCATATAATATAGTTAATAGAATCAGGCATTACTTTTTGGAAATCCAATATATTAATGTTATGGGTTATGAGATGAAAGTTGTATTGTAGTAGTGGGTGGGATTAGTGATGACGGTGATAGTGCATGCAATTTAAGGAGAGAGGGAGATAAACGCTCTTCAATGTAGGTAAGACACGTCATCATTTTTTTCTTACATGAATTTTAGCTCATTAATTTATAACATCTTTCATATCATATCACTTAAAGTAGTAATGAACTTACGGTATTCAAACTGATGTCGAGAGCACATTAAATAGTGGAGATTTTCTTCATCATTGAACGCGACGTGACAGCAATACCATGCTTTCGTCTCGTGACATGAGAATTGTGTTGTATTTCATATTATTTTGAAGGGTTATATTTTTATTTAACGATTTTTTAGAGAACAGTGGCATAGAAAACTTGCATGTACGGCCATGTGGCATTCAATGTATTGAAATCATTGCGTAAGGCTACCACAATTTACCCCAGTTGTCACACTCTAAGATATACATTTAGAATGAACATAAAATGGTGTGGTTTTGTCCCGTTTAATTTAAGGAGCTCAAGGTCGCTCAGCAAGCTACGGAGAGAGCTACCCTCTGAGTTTGTCTGCGTGATAGATTTGTAACGAGGATATCCGCAGTAGAATCAAATTGACCAACGTAGCTTAACATATCAGTAAGCTATAGTAGCAATGGGCCGGCCATATAGCTTGAAGAACCGTCCCCTCGAACAGGTTCCCACCTTGTCGTGGCACGGGGGACTTTTTAATTCCTAAAGTTTCGGACAAAACCTGTTAGTAACGCAACAAAATCCATTAAATAAGTTTTATTCCACTAACCGCTGTATCAGTAACGCAAAATATTTCATTGTATCCTTAAAGTACATGTTAACTCAGAGACATTCAGTGGTTCTACCCTACCCTTGCGAATTGCCTTTAGATTACATCGTACATGCACCATTTCAAGGTAGGTAAGCACCTTGATGTGAGGCTTGTACAATGTAATCTAAAATGTTTGAAATACAGCTTCGGAGAGATGAAAACAATAATTGTATCACAAGCCATAGGAAATGCTAGAAAAATTTAATGCCTTTCCATAGATTGTCGTATAAACGTACCACCTCGTGTCCAGTCGTATATATCGTATATATATATCGTCGTCGTCCAGACTGTTGAAGAGTAGCAGCTTGAAAGTTGCGGAACGTCTGGTACTGCGTTAGTCTGTACATCTACCAAGCTTGATTAAGACAAATTCTCTCTAGAATAGCATTATATTAACTCTTTGTTTAAATATCCATAAACCGTAATAGACACTGCCTTGTAAGAAATTATATCTCTCTGGTCGTGACGGTTTACCATCTCATCAAACTATGACTTTGAGGTAATAGATAGTGCAAGCACAGGTAGTACTTGTGCATACACATAGAACTATAATGATGTCCTCAGCAGGTGATTAGTCTCAACGGAGACTAGCCACAGTGATCAAAATTCAGTCTGGAGGACTTTATGTAAACAGATTACAACCGGAGAAGTGACAGGAATCAGTGTTGATGGCACGGACTTGGTGCAGTTGTAGTTATTATGAGTACGCCAATTCACCTACCAAGTCTATAATTTGGGCAAAACCTCCTTACCATGAGAGCAGCCCAATTCCGGCAAATATTGTAGACGGATTGATGAACATGATATATTTTTATAACATGATATATGAACTTTTAGTCCATCTGATTGTAAGTGGTAGCGGTAGTCCATGGACACCTACAGCCAAATTACAAGAAGACAACAGATTCTTTGTTATTATTTGAAAACGAAAGTGGAATGTTTCACAGCCTATAATCTAACTGTAACACTAACCGAAACACAGCAGAGCCAGCACGACTATTTGGCTATTCGGTTCTTGACTATTAGAAGTAGACAAGACCTAATTAAAAGGACTCCTATTTTTAAATATAATAATGGTGACAAACGAGCACACAGTTCACCTGATGGCAATTGGATGCTGTGGCCCATAGACATCTACATAAATCCTCGATTAAGAATTAAAATGCAGATGCGTTGCCACCCCTTAGGACTAAGATTGAATGCCTCGTTTTCAGTAAAACGGGTCTCCAGTTCTCTACACTTTCCATAGGAAACACAGCAGCACTGAGCTGCTATATTACTCTGGTATTCTGTGAGAACGTGGTCCTTCCCTGTTCGAAACCCCATTCATGCAACAGTCATAATATAGTTGCAGCATTGCTCTACCACGTCAAAAATATGTCGATGATCGATCATAGGAGGAAAAGAAAAAAGAAGTTGTACCGCCTAGTTTTTTAATATACACCGTTATTAGTAAAGCTGCTATTACGTTATCATATGTTAAACAGGCAATGGTTAGCAGAATCTTCCTATTAACAACTCAAAATAATAAAAAATTGCGTTTGCCAACCCACCTACCAAACGTGGTGTGTGGTTCAGCAGTGAACTATTTCAGGCTTAGATGGAATTATTACATGGATTGTGGTCAAGCACATGATAAGTAAAAAAATATTATAGGCTGTGATATATATGAAATATGATCGATTATAGAAATATGAGAAAACTATGAAAATTTCCGCCGCGAATATTATCCCACCCTCTTTTCATTTGTCAAGATTAATACTAAGCTTCATCGTCGGTATATTTTCCTAAACACTTTTGCTTTGCAAGTTAAGGGGCTACTCCATGCGAACGGCCTTGAGTATTTGGTGTGGCGCGTCGACTCGCTACAATATAGGATCGCGTAAATGTGTAAGACGCCACCTACTGTACGGACGTAGTATTTTTCCAACATCCATAAACTATTTTATGGAAATACACACAGCGTACAACGATAAATGTATTTTAATTTTTTTATTCGGTATATTAGTTGCATTATATTAGAATTATGTATTCTCATATATTATCTAATTATAAAATTTTATAATTAATTATATATTAAAAATGAAGCATTGAAAGTTGTGAGTTTAAAAGATACCTACTCACTATAGGTAAATAGAAAGATAGCTCGCCTTTTGTACAAATATTTGGTGCAATAAAGAATAAATAAATAAATAGGATGTTTCGCAGAGTGAGAGTAATATAGAATAAGAGTCGTGGAGGCAGTTTACAAACATAAATTGCACAAGGACAAACATCCAGACACGAAACAATTATTTGTAGGCCTTACAAATATTTGTTCCGTACGGGATTCAAACCCGCGGCCCCCAGCGCAACAACTGATTGCTAATCCACTGCGCCACGGAGCCGTCGCCGGGTTATAGGTAAAGTGACCATACGTCCCGTTTTGAACGGGACTGTCCCTTTTCTCGGTCACCTGTCCCATTGTCACCAAATAAAGCTCCGGGACACAAAATTGTCCCGTAACTCGTTGGATGGAAGTATTCAAAGCCAACAATCTTCAACATAATTTTTTTAATCGAATATATTTTATGTCTACCTGGTACAAATGCTCCAGTAGAAAGAGTATTTTTCTATTTTGGATAAATTGTGGACATCTGAAAAAAATACTTACGGTTCCAGTTCTAAAGACGACTTTGTTAACTAAGGTAACAATAAAAAAAACATGCCCAGAATTTTAATCTTATTTAAAATCATCACCAACTTTATTAAAGCAAATTTAATCCACTGACAAATGTAATTAATAATTAAAAAAAATATGTTGCATTTAATAATTACCGTCTATACCGAATATAATTTTATAGTAAACACTAATTGTATAAAGTTATAGTTTTTAGAGTATAAATAAACCCATGTCCTGTTTTGAATTAAAAAATAAATGGTCAGTTTAGTCTTTTTATTTAAATTTAGTTTTAAAAAATTTTAGTTTATAGAAAAAAGTAGGTATATTAATACCTACTTAGATACTTTTTACCGAATTAGGGTGGAAGCCCCTAATACCAGTCACGCCCCTAATTCCAGTCTTTTCGCCTTTTTACTCCATAAATAAGATTTCTAGTAGTCTTTAACTACACATATTGTCATCTAAAAAAATCTTTGTACCTAGAGGAAAGTATATTTATTCAAATATTACCTCGCAGTTTTAAACCTAACAGTGTTAAAATGAAAACAGGTACGCAAAGAAAAACGATCATTTTCCTAATTATTTGACAAGTAATAATCCCGGTAAAATTATGCTTAGGTACTTTACATTATCTCATATATAGCTTTTTTGATTTGTATGAATATGACTATAGACATAGTAATGCAGTTATTTTTGTTTGAATTTACAAGTTATTTATTTCTTTTAGTGGAAATTAATGGGGCTGTAATTAGATATAAGAAATGTATGGAGTGCATAATGTCAGCCGCCCGGCTGTTATTTGGTTTGACCATTTTGACGTACCTAATAAGAAGTACCTAATTTCAGCCACGTAATATAAATCAGGGCTGCCATAAACTGGAATAAATACCATTAATTAGATCATAACTTATTTTATAGGTAAGGGAGTTATGATTAATTCGTCTGTTTTAAAATTAGTTTTAGATTTTAAAGTTCAGCAAAAGATGTACTAGCTTTTCTCTGACATTCGGCGTATAGAACATCTTATGTACTCAATTATTTTTGAAAAAGAAGAAAAAACAAGCAATAAATAATATAGTATATTTTAGCAATAAACTATAACTTAGTAATACTAATTATAACTTAGAACATAAATGAAAAACTCATAAGTGACTTTTTGGCCCGACCCGGGATTCGAACCCGAGACCTCATGATCAGCAGCCGCACTACTACAACCACTGGACCAACGAGGCAGTGCTATGCGTAATAAGATATTGTGATTGGGTATTACGATTATTTTTAACTGTATACTATACTGATAATATTAAATTAGCCTTTTACAGTGTAAATTATAATATTTGTCGAAATGTTAATTATGGATTCGAACCTTACATGCTAAAGGTGCTTAATTTTTTTAATAGCATTTACTTCAAAGAAAATACACGCAAAAAGCTTCATCGCGCAGTAAAAACACAACAAATATATGTATAACTAATACGAAAAATTATACCCAAAACAAACAAATAATACTACCTGTAAATAACCTAATAAGTAATAATATTATCGACTGATAAGACGTGAGCGTGTGCGAAGGCCGATGCTCTAACGAACGACACAGGTTCCATGTTCAAGAGCTCAACGCTCACTGATCCAGCAAGCCCGTGAGCAGTGAATACGCCCAGATTTTAAAATAATTTCTTAATAAAATCAAATTTTGGTCTTTTGAAAAAAATTTATAATAGAAATGTTCATTAATAAATTGCCTATCCATTGGTCTAAATCGCAAAACAAAATAATAATAACTTTACGAGGAGATGCATGTTATCAATAATAATTTCACATTTATGTGGTTTAGTTGTAAGGAGATTATATTAATATTTATTCCTTTAAAAAAAATGGATATAGCTCTTATGAAATCAAGATTATGTAGAAATATAATGTGTTTTTATTTGTTGATATATCTTTTAAATAAAAAGTAGATAGCTTCTAAAAACCGCACAAATAACGACTAGCGCGACATTTTGCTGAACCTGCGCCTCAACAGAAATAATACGTCTTATCATAATCCTCAAGTAAGAATGTGTCGCCTCTATAATGATTTATTCATTAATATAGAAAAAATATGTCGATATGTTTAATAACAAAATAAACAATTTCATAAATTACGTTTTAGATCTAATTGTAAAAAAGGTTTTGTTGTAATAATATATAATATACTTTGTAATTTAGTTTCATACATCGTTTATAAGTATTTGTGCTATAAACTCGTTACTGTTAATTAATATCATGTTGCATGCACAACTGCACAGGTTTTGAAATACCATCCTGATCGTAACTTTTCACTTATTATGTTCATGTTGTTCATGTTTTGATGTTATTCTGTTTTTTGTACCTAAATAAATCAACCAATCAGTAAGAATTACGGTAGCTGAGATGCCAAGCTCTCGCTGTAAATATACGTAACCCGTCGGCTCCAGTGAAATTGTTAATTGCAATTTAACTCCTGATTTGCCACGTGCTAAAAAGGGCAGTAAAGGAAAACCTGCATCTCTGAGAATTAAAAAAAATCATAATATACATAGGACGTCCGCAAATACGCATTACAGCAGCACGGTTTACAATTCCTTTCCCTTTTTTTATAGAATAAGGGTGACAAACGAGCACACAGTCCACCTGATGGTAAGTGATTGCTGTGGCCCATAGACATCTACATCTATCTTCGTTTGCGAATTTATTTGCAGATGCGTTGTCAGCCGTGAGGACTAAGATAGAATGCCTCTTTTTCAGTATAATGGGTCTCCGGTGTCTCTACACTCACCATACATAACACAGCAGCATTAAGCTGCTATTTACGCTGGTATTCTGTGAGAGCGTGGTCCTTTCCCGATCGAGCCGACCCATTCGTGCTACAACTATACTATTATTAATGTACCTGCAGCATAGCTCTACCAAGTATTATATATTATATATATAAGGGTTAAAGAGAAAGACATTGTACACTGTGCTGCAGAAATGGCTTTCAGAACTTACTTTTTTACTTAAGAGAGTTTAGTTTGTACTTAAGAGTCATTACAAATAAAATGTCATCGTTTTCTCATATTATTTATATTGAAACACATCATGATCATAGCATATTATATATATACACTAGCTGACCAGGCAGACGTTGTTCTGCCCTTTCCGAACGACCATTTGCTTTCTCAAAAAACTCCTGAAATTAGCAATAAAAAAATTGAAGGTCACTTATCGGGATAAAACTATCCTATCTCTCAAGTTGGACCAAACTGCACTCAGTCTGCAATTTTTTTTTGAAATCGGTTCTATCTGTTGAATATTTACAGCAACACGTGGTGTTTATACTACTAAATTGTAGCTTATATTAAACGTTTGTATTTTTAACATATCGCCATCTATTAAATATTTACTCAATCCAGTCAACAGATATCGTCATCTGACAGAATCGTTTGGAGCTAATGTACGAAGTACATGTATTTCCATGGAGCTAACAGATAATTGTGACTGTCAAATAATAGACAAATAATTTTCAATAAAATAATATTGTATTGCGATTATAAATTGAGATGTAAGCTATCCTATCTTTTAAGTTGGACCAAACTGCACATTGACCAAAAATTTCATTGAAATCAGTTCAGTAGCTTAGAAGTCCATCGCGGACAAACAACGTGACACGTACTTTTTATATATAAAGATATATATTATTTGGAAGTAAAGACTAGAAATGAGTTGGACGGTGACTCGAACTTTAGGCGTAGTCAGTTTGAATAGCCTATCATGTAGAGGTTGTCATGGGGGTTATGGTTGATAAGGGGCAAAAAGTTCTCATTATTCTCCTAATGGGTCAAAATGGCCAAAAACAAACAATTGTGGGGTGGCTCGAACTTTAGCAAAGTTAGTTTGAATAGTCTATCATGTAGAGGATATCATGGGGGTCATGGTTAAATAGGGGCAAAAAGTTCTCTTTACATTCCTAGGGGGTCAAAATGGCCAAAAAACAAATAATTAAACATTCTAATTTCGGCTATAACTCCGCCGCCTTCGGAGGTTCTTACACAGTATTTACTTCCCACGTCCCACTTGTTATTTTAATATAATATATAATAATAATATAATGTACAATAGCGGTATAAAACCAATCAATCAATAAAAAACGAAAAAGTTCTTTATCATCGTTTCCAGAAATATTGAATTTTATTATAGCCTTTAATTATATGTATATTTAAGGCTTATCCAAAAATCTTTTAGCATTCCAAAGAAACAGCCAGTTTGATTCCAATTTTGGATATGAAATAACTTTTAAGGGAAGGAAATAACAACCGCTGGAGGCGGAATGCAATCCACTGCAATCACAGATTTATTTCCGGTGACACTCTACTAGCTTGTTTGCATATACAATCTAGAACCGTTTATGCAACGCTAATAAAGAAATTACTTTCACTACTAATGTTTTGTCAGTATATATGTATGTATGTATGTATGTTAAGTTTTTAGTTAAAACTTTTACATTTAAACTAGCTGGGCCCTGCGGTTTCGACCCCGTATATCACGCCTCTGAGCCGCTTAATGTTAAAGTTAAAGTTACAGCATATATACGTCCCACTGTTGGGCACAGTATTGCCCTCTTATCTCAGAGAGGGCTTGTTGGGCATGTTGGCGGACTTCACATGTCTTTGAAATATATTTTTTTATATCTCAGACATGTAGGTTTCCTAACGATGTTTTCCTTCACTATAAATATAATGTCATGTTGACACGTTGCTTTCGCCTATATGTTATGATTTATGAAACCACGCCAAAGAATATAGTAACTGTCCTATACAGAAACACCTCGAGCACCGGCGTTCGCTGCTGGTTTTTCTTGGTTAAACTTAAAAAGTAAAAATCGACTTAAAAACTAAAAATTATTAAATAGTTTCTTCATTCTTCAGAAGTCGGGACTTAAGTTCTTCCATACCTTGTATTTGCACAGATTTTTTTTATATAAGAGTAGGCAAACGAGCATGCGGCTCACTTAATGGTAAGTGACTACTGCCGCCCATGAATTATATAATTTTTACTAAACAGCTTCTGAAGTCAGGGTTTTAATTTTTCGATACACCGTCTTTGCACCGATTTTTTTTATACAAGAGGGCAAACGAGCGTGCGGCTCAGTTGATGGTAACCCATTAACAACTGGGGACACAGGGAGGAACTTTTATGAATGTTGCTAATTGACTACCATCTACTATATTTCCAGACTGATACAGTCTGGAAATATAGCAGATGGTAGTCGAATCCACAAGGAAGCATTTTTTTATTTCAAATAATGTACGTGTAGTGACATGGCACTTTATTTTATTGATTTTTATTGATCATAGTTGATTTGAAACATCTGCTCCTAAATGTCAGCTACAAAAATATTGAAGTGTGTGAAGTGTGAATTGAAGGCTTTTTCATAGCGGAACTGCGCCAGACAATTTCAGTTTCCTCTCTCTTGTCGACAAGAAAAAAGCGCGATGTTTCAGTACAAAAGAGCGAAATGTAAATGTCATTAAAAGATATTGGTTTCTCAAACTTTCTCATGATATTTTTCTTCAGTGCTCGACTCAACTCTACCCCTCTATTGAAACTGTGTAGTATAGAATAAATAAAACTAATATAAATCAAGATTATGTAACACAAATGATTGGTACACAATATTTCTTAGTTTCTATTTTCTTAATATTAAAATCTATCTTTAAAGGGCCTACCCTGCTGAACGCGGACAACTATGGACATGTTTTTTTTTACAAGAACGGGTTGTGTAGTAAACTCGCACTGACTAAAACCCCATGGTGTTATACCTTCTCCGCATATTGGCAGGGCCATGGGAACGCTTTCGCACACATCCGCGGTCCCATCAGCGCTGAACGCCCCATGGTAGCCCCTTCTCAGGGGAGGACTTCTCCCCATTCTCCTTCAGACAAGGTGCATCAGAAACACAAAACGCGTCTTCCTCCACGGCCTCGAACTCTACCTGCGTAACGCCCCCTCCCCCCCCCCCACCTCCCGGGTCTAATATGCGGCGGCCATTTGGCCAGGAAAATCGAGCGCTCAGTAGCACCCACTTTCACGACCCCAGCGGTGGATCTGGTCTTTGGCTCCGCCGCCAAGTTTCGGCCGCGGAGGGTATGGAGAGCGGCGCCTCGCAATACCGACATTCTTCTCCCCCTGCGGCCCCACCAACACCGCATCAACGGTGCGGCCCCATCAGAGTCGTGTAGGATAGGGCAAGTAGCGCATAGCTATACTAACACTTCTCTTCCCCCGCTGCTGCAGCGGTAGGGGGAGAGGGTACCCTCTCACTGCAGCCCTCCGACACACATTCGAAGTGGGCTCGCCAAGCTCACTAGGACTGGCCACCATGTGCCACGGGTCAGCCAAGGGATTCCTCTTCATTCACCGCGGGTGACCAAGCCATGGCTACTAAGCCCCTGCCACGTCAAGGGCACCACTTGTCCCGCCACGACAAGGCGGGAACTCGTTTGGGGGAGGAGCTATGGACACCTGCAGTCAATTTTAAAAGAAGACGGTTACAGATGCGTTGTAACTAAGATGGAAAGGGACTAAGATGGTATTGATTTAAATGATTATGTTGGCTCTTTATTTTCTCCTGAATATAGTGATAGAAAAAGTAAGTGGGAGGTACCGACCCAGACAGACTCGTAGGCAGAAAGGGAGTTATATCACCTAATACCAAATAATACCATTGATATCAGCCGAACCTAGCTAGTTAAATGTACTTACAGTTGTACTTTGTATTTTCTGCGAGTACTTAATCTCTGAGCTTCCACGGCTCTAACTTAATTCATAACTCATAAAAATATTTTAAAATGTTATTTTAATACCATTCCTGCTGAATTAAATTCTTTTTTTTTAAACATTATTTATTGAGTGTTGATTATCATCCATTTTGTAAATTTCTGTTACCTTGAATTCTGAAACTGATATTTCGGGTTATGGACGTCAGAAGTTTTACGATGTTTTAAATGTCTTGTATTTTTCATCCTGGAAAAAGCAAATGATATTAGTATCCATCTTCAAAAGCAGAAAAAGGTTGTCAGTCACTGTATTTTTAACTTAATGGATGTAACATAGCTTAACGAACCGATTTTGCAGTTATTTTTTTTAAATAGTATTGGTCACCCGGGGCGAAAGTAACTATGAGGCTAAAGTAACTAGCTGACTTTTTTTTCAATCTGATCTTTATTGTAAAACGTGTCATCTATTGTAGCGTAGACCAATTAGTATATTTTCACATAAAGTGTAGAAGGCGCTTTTAAATCGCTAACTGTTGCACCGACAGACCAGTTTTTGATAATCTCCATTTCGGAGCAACGTTTTGCGGCGTCGTCTGGTTCGCTTTAGTGCTATAAAAATATTTCACGTCGTTTCCAGCAAAATTGCAAGTTCATCTTAGTAAAACATAAAACGTAATTGCTTTTGATATATTTCGTTAAAGGCTAGGTCTTATAATTATCATTTTATTGATATAGTTATTTTACCTCAAATTTTTGTGAAGATGGGTGATTACAACTATTTTTGCAGTTGCATTCGCCCCATAGAAATTGTATGAAAAATTCAAATCGCTAGTGATGTTCCGTGTCAATATTTCGATAAGTGAATTTCAGTAACTTATTTAGATAAATGTTTATCTTCGACGCATTTTTTTTACGTTGCCATTCCATTTTATGAGTAATGAATTAATTATGTTTGTTAAAAGGTGAAAGCTTATACTCGAGAAACGCTTCAGGATGCTGTACAATTAGTAAAGCTAAAAGAGTTATACAGTTATGCTGCTGCTGAGCGCTTTAAAATTCCTCGATCAACAATCATATCTCATGAATACGCTACGCGCGGACAAACACAGATAACCCTGGTAAAGATACTGAAGATGTTGTTAAATACGATAAATAAGATAAAAGATTAAATAAGATACTATTTTTTCATGTTAGTTTGAGCAAGAAATATCTTCCTATTTGACTACAATGGAAAAAAACGGATTTCTTTTGACAACGAAAGAAGTCAAGGAATCGGTGTCAGAATATGTTAAAAGGAACGATATAATTACGCCGTTTATAAAAGATGTGTATTTGTTACTGTACTGTCCTTACAGATATTTTTATAAGTTCATTAGGAAAGTTTAAAACCTTTACTTCGACTGAGATAAAGAATAGGAAAACTAATTATTATCTTAAGTACTTTAATGATATTTCACTCACACTTCATTTCATCTAGTTATAAAGTAAAAATATTAGTTCGTATAAAACGATTTTTTGTGTGGTTAAGGCAGATTTTTTACTTACTTAGATGTTTTTGTACTGACCTTACAGATATTATTTAGTTTATTAGAAAAGTTAAAATACTTAATACGTACTTTCTACTATACTATTAGTTAAAACCATTTCGTATGAAGATTTCTCTTTAAATAAACATAAATGCAAGATAAAAACAGGAATCGCTTTTTCTTTTTACCTAAATATCAGATTACTTCATTACTGTCATTGCGAATCTGTTTCCCGAAGATTTATCGATAAGTAATATGTACCTGTCACAACACTAGTCAGTATGGAGCACAGTCGCATTCGCCCCAAAAAAATTAAAAAACTTTTTTTTTGGAAACTGAGACCTGTTACTGGCGCCTAGATATCATTTTCGAATAGTTTTATGGTGAAACTACATATATTCTGATCTCTAACATCTAGTTATACAATACAACAGAGTATAATCACCAATAGTGGCATTAACCCCATGGTGGGGTGAATGTAACTTTTACCTCTCTTTTTGATTAAGAATATAAATTATTAAAAACCTAAGCCTATTTGTAACGTATTTCATGTAGAAAATGTTCATTGGAGGGTGTGGAATTCAGTAAGTTTATCCAAATAACCTTTCTTATTAAGTAGCTCATGGTGGAAGACAGCAAAATTATAATTTTATTTTTTTTAGTTTTCTTCGCCCCGGCTTACCTTACAATAAACTCTTATCCATAATAAATTTAAACCATCGAGGTAAAGTCGATGAAATAAATTTATTCCGATTATAAAGTAAGTTAGTTCAGACTCAATAGTTTTAATCAGTTAAAATGAGATAATGGCCTATGTTCAGTTATGTTGGTACATTAACTGAATGGAATCGTGGTTACAAGCTCTAATCGCGGGAGAGAGCACGGTTTAGGTTTATTTATTATTTAGTGCTTAATTCGATGTATAGATAAAAGTTATCCCACCAATAACATTTATGTGAAAAAGGGACCAAGTTCGGAACAAACGACGTTCGAGATGGTTAGCTTCGCCAAAAAAACCGCCATATTAGGTCTGCAAAATTGTAAGTCTGTAAGTCTAATGTTTTTTGAGTTATAGGGTTTACAAAATTCTCTCAAAACGGCTCGTGTTAACCCACTGCACGTGCGTTACCCTTTTCTTTTCCTTACTTTGCTGAAACTCTTTCAAAACTTTTAAATGTACTTTTTTAATGGCTAATTGTATAATTAGCATGGTTTATATTGACACAATATGCGAGATGTCCAGTAATTAATTGCTTAGCCTGAAATGGCTGATGTAGTCTAAATTGTGTTACCTATGTGGTAGTGATAGAAGAGAATTCATATACATACGTATAGGTTATTTTTCTCATCATCAACACTCACAAAACACACTATTAAAATATCATGTCACCACCTTGTAAAATTCGACCAAGGAGTTTTCAGGATATTAGTGAGATGCATTCGATATCTAAACTTACTACACACAAATGCTTTTATATAGGTTGATAATGAAGAAAAATAACAATATATTTTCTGCATAGTTGATAGCTGCTGAATTTGAAAATTACCACCGTAGTCGACATCGGCCTGGTGAACTCTAGCCACCTCAAAATTTTTTTAGACGTAATATGTCTAGATAGTGAAGTACTTTATAATATTATACATTTAATATGATCAAATTCTCCCGGCTAAGAAGAGGTCCATACCAATAAGTATGCATACTTAATATGGGTTGCTTAATTAAATTTATCACAGAAATTTAAGACTTACCTATATAGTTTTTACGATATCCGAAAAATAATTTGTCATCTTCTGCTGTGTGATCCGCGAACTTGTTTATATCGTACACAGCTGAGTCTTGAATTGAGTTCAAATGATTGATCCTTAACAGATTTGCTACAAAGGCTTCGTAGTGACTTTCCTTGTCATTCTCGTCTTGATATTGCCTCTTGTAGTCATTTTGAAATTTCTTGAACAACTTAGGAGCGTCCTTTAATTTATAATATGGCTTTACTTTAGTCGTCTCACAAAACGTCATGATAAACAGAACAAAGACCAAGGCGTATTTTAAAAGAGACATTGCGTTCGTTTGTAACTGCAAAACGTTGAAACAGTCTTATAAATGGCAGGGTTTTTATAACCATGACGATTGCATTAACGTAAACTAAATTGTAGGGATTGTAAAGAGAAAAAAAACCTTTCATATAATCGTTTAATTGTCCATGATATGCACGTTTATTTCAATGCAGTTAGCTTATCAGTATTGAACGTTTTTCCAGTAAAACAATGCATTTCAACATTTCCGAAATGGGCATGCTTAAATAGAATTATATTCATATTCAAGATGCGTTTAAGAATAAAATATAGTTTATTTTCTGTCTCAGCATAGATGCTAATATTTATATTTATAATATATTACGGCACATCTTCTCGTCAGGTATACCTAAAAACTTGAAAACGAGACTGTACAACCAGTGCGTGTTGCCAGTGATGACCTATGGAACTGAGACATGATCCTTCACTGCTGACCATATGAGGAAACTCAAGGTCGCTCAGTGAGCTATGGAAAGAGCTGTACTCGGGGTTTCTCTGTGTGATAAACTTAGAAATGAGGATATCCGCAGTTGAACTAGAGTAACTGACATAGCCAAACGGATTAGTAAGCTGAAGTGGCAATGGGCTCGAAGTGTCGAAAACCGATGGAAAAAATAGGTTCTCGAGTGGCGGCCTCGTACCGGTAGGCGAAGTATAGGGCGACCCACCACTAGATGGAGTGACGACCTGGTAAGACATGCAGGAAGTCGATTCATTCAGGTAGCTCAGGACCGTGCTTTGTGGCATTCCTTAGGCGAGGCCTATGTTCAGGAGTGGACTTGTGAAGGGATGTAATGATGATAATGACGATGATAACTTTTAGGATGTTAGTGTGAACGAACTGAAAATTCACCATCACCAAACAAAGAGCCGGCCAAGCATGCTCACTTAGCACTTTTTTTCAATAATTAACTATCCTTCATTGAAGCGTTAGGGTTGTGAGAGTCTTAATTTTTGTAAAATTGAAATGTTTTATTAAATTTATTGAAACATTGATATGGGTTTCAGTATGCTTAAATCATGTGTATAGAATATCTATATGTTAAAGAGTTTGAACATGGTGTTGGATCATTTGTTATTTTTTTGACATCAAATACGCTTTAGATTTTCAGAATAACTTAATGATGTTTAAAGATTATGAAAAAAACCAAGAATGATGATGTGACTTAAAGATGTTTAAAGATTATGAAAAAAAACCAAGATGGATGATATGAAATAAACAAGAGTGCTCAAAATGGGGGCCATTTTTTCCAACTAAGGCATCCTATACTATTTGTAGGCTTCCATGTCAATTTTAACACTACAAAATCATTCTTACTACTGTAACAATATCATCAGGAAGCTACGATAAACGAAATATCTCCAGCGTTGAAGTACATGAGTTCAAGCAAATGTAAATAAAGCAATACACATTGACAGTTCTTTATTGGGACGATCAAGAATTTTTATTAACATTAATAACAAAACTTAACCTATGGGTAACGTAACCATACGTTCCCCTTTAAGAAGGACAGCTCCGCTTTAATGCTACGTGTTTTACAGTACCCAAAATACGTTAAAATGTCCCGTTTTGTTAGACAAAAGCGTAGCAGCATGCAAACCCTGTGGCCCGCCGTACCATGATCCGAAAAATCATGACGCATTTTTCATGAAGTGTTTGACGCATCATGAAACTTTGTTGAAAAGTATCAGTCCACTCAATAAGCAGGTATATAACTGTTTACCTGGCCTATCTGGGTACACCTGGTACTGCGCATACAGGTAAGTCGCAAAAAAAATGCCCAAAAAAGTGTTTGATTCAAATAATAATAATGACTATCCGTCAGCTAAGTTGATAAAGAATTATGAAAAAAAATGGCAGACACTTGTGAAGGGATTGATATAGGATAGGTGCAGACTACCCTAAAATTGTATTTTCAAAAATTACAAGAAAAGTGTTTGATTTAATCTGCCATTTTTACAGCGTGTTAATTATACATAATAAAAAAATTCTCACAAAAGGGCAGACAGTTTCTCCGGGGGTTAATAATTTAAAAATCTATATCAATAAATAAAATTGTAGCGAATTTTTACTGGAAACGAGACAATCTATTTTAGTCCGAGGACAACGCATCTGCATTTTGATTCTCAATTGAGAATAAAAATGTAGATATCTATGGGTCACAGTATCCATTTATCATCAGGTGGAAATTACGAAGTGACATTTTTAGGGTTCCGTACCTCAAAAGGAAAAAACGGAACCCTTATAGAATCACTTTGTTGTTCGTCTGTCTGTCTGTCTGTCTGTCAAGACCCTTTTTCTCAGGAACGCGTGGAGGTATCAAGCTGAAATTCATATCAAATACTCAAGTCTACTGTGCCTTAGGGCTGTGAAAAAATCAAACTTCTAAGCCAAAGCAATCAAAAGATACAGCCGTTTATGCCGTAGATTTTCGACATTTGCAAGGGAATCAAAACCTACAGGGTACTTCCCGTGAACTCAGAATCTTGAAATTTGATACGAAGCAACGTTTTGTAGCACAGATAAAGGAAAAATTGCGAAAAGCATAAATTTTTAGTTACATCATATAATAAAAATATTTTTAATAATTTTAAACTTATATACCTACAGATTTGTTCGGAATCCTCGGTGCGCGAGTTCGACTCGCATTTTGCCGGTTTTTTTTTTAAATTGATCTAATTATATAATATCTCTTTATTACTAGAAAATATTGATAGTAATAGATTTTGTGAATTGTTTTAAGACCGAACCGGCCAAAATTGTGGTTTCGTAAGGAATAAATATAATTATTGTATATTAAAATTAGTTTTACATTTACTTTTTAATTATTAAACATACTATAATCATGTATTTTATTTTTAAAACCGGCGTCTCGCTCTGAGGTAAATATATATGGCCCGTTACTCATGAGAGTCGACTATTAGAGTGAGGGAATTGAGAGTGCACCTGTGCTTGCGCATACGCTTGGGTATTATAATCCTATGCTGTGCCGATGAATAGTCTCCGTTGAGGCTGGCCGCCGTGACTGAAATTCGGGCTTAAGTATATTATTATTATTATTATATATTTATAATACATAAAAAATATAATGACAGCTTATATTTCCGCGAGCACAACACATCAAATGAAATTAATCTTACGGATTTTATCACGTTTAATTTTAACGTTTTAATTCGGGAAATGCGTTTTGGATGGTTTCAGCATCCGTTGTCTATAAAAACCGCCATATATATAGGTACATATAGCTGACGTGAAGCATCGACGCTCGGGAAAGTCCGCAGTCTATGAATATGTTGAAGTTCGTCCCTTTCGCATAAACACTATGTTGATTATCTGCGGGTAATATATAATCATGATGATGATGTATATTACCCGCAGATATTCAGATGATTCATTACAGCCCTTCACAATTCAACTGCTGTACATAGGCCTCCTCCTAAAGTACAATCCTGAGCCACCTGTATCCATCGAGGCTCGTCGTCACTACATCTAGTGGGGCACCCTACGCTCTATCTACGCTTATCTCTACGAAGCTGCCACTCAAGAACCTTCTTTCCTGTCGGTTGTCGGTCTTCGAGTCTTATAGCCAGCCCATTGCCGCTTCAGCTAAGTAATCCGTTGAACTATGTCAGTTACTCTGGTTCTACTTCGGATATCGTTGTTTATAAGTTTATCACGCAAAGAAACCCCAAGCTATAGAGGGTTATCCTCCCCATAGCTTGCTGAGCGACCAGGAGGCTACCATGTTGCTACTTTAATGATGAATGTGATGATTCTTATTATGATAGTCGATAAAATGATACACTGATGCGCTAAAATAATTTATTTACTCTTCCCATCATAAATTCAATAATTCGCTTATCAAATATCGAAATACTAAAAACTAAAAGAAGCTTTGACATAAAAAAAATGCAGAGGCGTCTCAAAACTTTTTTATGCTTCTTTATTATGCGGCGTAATAAATACAAAGAATCCAGAATATTTATACAAAAAACGCACTATGACAAGTAAAATCAGCTTTAAAAAGAATTACAGACATCAATTACTAAGAGAACAAATACTGTCATAATCAGATTTTGCAGGGCCGGCCTGTAAATATATTTATAATATCGCTAATAGGTGAGGAAACAACTAATACAAGATTAAAGACGTTAGGCTCGTTGAAATCAATATTTAATACTTTTTTCTACATATTTTTTATATTTTTGTAATAATTATTTAAAAAAATATGTAAATAATAAATAAATAAAAATAAAAAATATATATTTCTTGCCAATAACAGGTTTCCCTTACATCGCTTGATGGTAGGTATATTGTTGTTGGAGAAAAAGGAAATAAGAACAATCTAATAGACAAATTATAAGCAATTTAATGTAATGAAAGTGGATAAGCTTAGACATGTCTTGAATGTATTCTTTGGAGAGACAGGTAAAATGATAATTTACATTGCATATATATATATATATATATATATATATATATATATATATATATATATATATATATATAACTTAATTACATATATTAGCAGTCCCAAAAATACATATAGAAAATTGGAAGAGGGAATATGTGATTTCAACTTCAACTGCTCTATTTATTAATCTTTTTCTTGATGTCATCTATAAACATTTTTCACCCGCTTTCAGAAGCTCCGCTGTAATTCTATTCTCACTCGGGGATTTGCCGTTTTAAAGGTGCTGGAGAACCATTCTGATCTCGCTGAGACTGACCTCCGAGATATCATCAGAATATTGTCGGATAAGACTTGCTGTTGGATTGTTACTCACACTTGCATGTGGCTCCAACAATGGCGTGAATAGCTGCCCATAGAAGCTCTCAATCTCACTCAATATCTCAGGTGTCCCGGACACGATGCTGCCATATTCGGTCTCCAGCTTCGACAGTTGGCTCTTTCTGATAGACAGATCTCTGGCAAAGACTTTGGAGCCCTGGTTCCACTCAATCACTTCTTCAATACGAGATGTATTGAAGTTGCGTAAGTATTGCCGCATGCTTTTAGAGATATGTCAGTTCCATTGCCTATATGTCGTCGAATCTGCTGAAGACTGCAGCTTCATCTCAAGTTTAAAAGCCATGAGATTAAGAGTGTGATCGGAGAGTTTTCATGCTCTTCTGTAACGAGTCTTACAGAACTTAGCTCCGACTTCATTGACAGTTTCCACAATCTTGTCAGTCATATCATCCACTACATTGCAGTCTTCTAGGTACTGAAAACGATTTTGTAATTCGAGCTGAAAGTCTTCGGGGCTTTGAATTACAGTACGAGGGGGATGGAGCGTTGACTTCATTAGACGTGACCTCTCCAACTTATTATTATATTGAGCATTTTGCACATTGAACCTAAATATACTTATATTTAGAAGTATATTTAGGTTATATTTAGGTTCAGTGTGCCTCTTACCATTCGGTAATCGCAGCTAGTTTTATTTCTCGCGATCAATGAAAAGTTATAACATTTTCCGTAAAATAGGCGATTTTGCTATCCGAGAATTCAGTGTTTCTTTTCAAATTAGCATGACTAACGCATTTTTCATAGTAAAGTAGAATATATACGAATGAATAGCGTAGATTATTGTAATATTTTCTTCTTCACCATCGGATTTATAACCTTTAGTAGAGGATAATCCTCATATGCCAAAATATTTTTTTTATAGGATAAGGTGACAAACGAGCACACAGTCCACCTGATCGTTAGCGGCTGCTGTGACCCATAGACATTTACATCTATTTTCGATAAAAAATCAAAATGCAGATGCGTTGTCACACGTGAGGACTAAGATGGAATGCCTCTTTTCCAGTAAAGAGGATCTCAAGCTGCTATTTTACGCTGGTATTTTGTGAGAGCGTGATCCTTCACAGGTTGAGCTGACCTACTCGTGCTACAACTTTACTACTAATATAGCAGCAGCATGCCTCTCTCATGTATAAAAATAATCCTAAGAGTATTTTCTCGTATTAGAGATGCATTTTATCTTCGTCCTCAAGAGTGACAGTGCATCTGTGCATTTTCCCATTTTGATTCGGATAAATTTAAATGTCTTTGTGATGTCTCAGTAACTTATTTCCATAAGGTAGACTTTGTTGCAAGTTTGGTCAACCTAACTTAATAAAATGTTCCACTGCTGGGCACAGAGCTCCTCTCAATTTAAGAGGATTTTTTGAGTATTTAGGCTGCCGCACTGCTTCAATGCGTGTTGACGAACTTAACATGTTCCCATTTTAAATTCTTAGATACGACGGGTTCCTCACAGATGTTTTTCTGTGTTCAGTCACCATAGAGCACGTGGTTAAACGGCACTAAAATTGCAATCAAGAATTCAACTGGTCTTGGCGGGGTCCGAACCTGCTCACGTACTGATAAATTTACAGCGACTACTTGGCCTCTGAGTTACCAATGTAATAAAAGAAATCTTAATAATATTTTAATATTTTTTTTTGTAATGAAACACGTATTTATTTCAACATTTTCATTATAATGTTTTTTTAAAGTTTATTTTTAAAATATTTTGTTACATTTCTGATGTCTTGAATTATGCCCATGATAGTTTCAGAATAAAAATGTCAATAGTTTTATGGTGCTTTAGTCGATATAATATGTCGTTTTTCCTGTAAAAAAGTAAGTAATGTTAGATCCAACCTTAAAGAAGTTTCCTCCTTTTTTAATAATGCTCACAGTTACTTTAATGAATTTCACACAAAATCTTCAAGGTTAAGGAACCAATTATGCAATTTTTTTATCAAAATGATGTAAGTACTTTCCTAGTGATACTTATAAATCTAAATCATCGAGAAACAGTCGATGCAATATATTTATTCAAATGATAAAAGTAATAGTCAGAGGCGACCAAAATATTATTGTATTTAATCATTTATCAATTGATAGACTGGAAGTAGCTTTAAACGATAAATTGAGTTCGGTTTAAGTTTATCTATAATTAAATTTTCAAAAATTGTGCTATGTTATAATGGTGTAAGGAAATTAGTACATATGGAAATGGGCATAATTTATTTAGCTCTCTAGTGCAAGTATACTCACAAAATCACACTAAAATAGGCTTGCCTCTCATTTTGTAAAATTTGACTAAGGATATTTTAGAATAATTGTGTGATGCATTCGATTTGTCAAGTTTGTTTAAGATCCTAGGGCCAGAAGACGTCACTTATTTTCTGAAGAACGAAATGTGTAGGATTGAGCAGTGTTAGTATGTCCTATGATCGCATACCTATCTGCTAGCTTGGCCAGACGAACATTTTCCAGGTGATTCTCCCAGCTGATTTTCACTTATATTTTAAAGATTTTTATATTCGATGAGCGCAATTTATGAACCTATTTGCTTTAATTTGATTATTGTGTTTTATTTTTAGATTCGTGCATCACTTCGCGCAAATTGAATGAAGGTAACTTATTCTACCTACCTTATTTCTTTGTGAACTTTCGTCTGTGATAAAGATTTACTTTCAAAATTTTGAAGTCATTTTAAATGTGATTTTTTTCTGTTTTCTGTATATATAGTTTTAATGTTTTAACTGTATTTGTGTATAAACTTGTGTTATATAACATAGATATACACATATGTAGATATAAGGTACTATTATCTACGTATGGATGTATCTATCATCATCATCATTACAGCCCTTCACAAGTGCTGAACATAGGCCTCCCCCAAGGAATGCCACGAACGTCAGTCTTACACCTCTCTGCAATTAGATAGGTTTCGTACTCTGGTTCTGTACTCGGATAGCCATCGTAGCACTACTGTACAAGCACTTCAGCAGTTCGATATACCGACAGTCAACTTGGCACCGCTGGAGGGACTGCAGCACCGCCCAAATTTCAACAGAATCAAAGGCTTTCTCATAGTCCACATACGGAAAACAAAATGGCAGATTATACTATTCGGTCTTCTGTACAATTTTCCGAAGGGTGTGTATGTGGTCTATGGTGCTAAAGCCTTTTCGGAAACCGCCTTGTTCGGGAGACTGAAAGTCATCGAGTCTGCATGCGAGACGATTCGTAATGACCCTCGAAAACAGCACGTAGACGCGGCTCAGAAGGTAAATCGATTTGCAGTTCTTCAAGAGAGCGTTATCGCCTTTCGTTAAGAACAAGAAAACCGCACTTTTGCTCCACGCCTCCAGAATAGTACCTCCATAAAGTACTGAATTAAAGAGCGTCTGAAGGACTTTAAGTGCCGATTTTACACCCGCTTTTAGAAGCTCCGCTGTAATTTCATCCTCGCCCGGGGACTTGCCATTTTTAAGGTGTTGGAGAGCCATTCTAATCTCGCTCAATCTGATGTCCGCAATATCATCGGAATAGTGTCGGATAAGACTTACTCTTGGATCGTTACTCTCAAATGCTTGTGGCTCCAACGATGACGTTTACAGCTACCCATAGAACCTCTGAATCTCACTCAAAATCTCAGGTGTCTCGGAAAGGATTCTGCCACATTCCGTCTTCAGCTTCGACAGTTGGCACTTTCTGGCAGACGGATCTCTGGCAAAGACTTTGGAGCACTGGTTCCGCTCGATCGCTTAGTCAATACGAACAGTATTGCGTAAGTTCCGCCCCAAGCATTTGAAGATCTGCCTGTTCAGTTGCCTATATGCTTTCAAATCTACTGAAGACTGCAGCTTATTTCTCATCTATCCGCCATGAGATTTTGAGTGTGATCGAAAGATTTTGTGATCTTCTGCGGCGGGTCTTGCAAAACTTAACTCCGACCGCATGGACAGTCAGTCCACGAGCTTGTCATTTATATTGTCCACTGCATTGCAATCTTATAAGCACTGAAAACGATTTTGTAACTCGAGCTGAATGGTTTCGGGACTTTGGATTAGATGACGAGGGGGACGGAGCATTGACTTTATTAGACGAGACCTCTTCAACTTAACGTTTAGGTTCAGTGTGCCTCTAGCCATTCGGTGATCGCTACCAGTTTTCACCCTCGCGAAAACTGAGACATCACTGAACAGTTGTCGTCTGGTCGTCACTATGAAGTCAATGTCATTTTTGTCAATTCTTTTCGGGCTCTACCATGTCCACTGCCTGTAGGTCCGCTTCTGGAAGAAAGAGTGCATCATAAAGAGTCTCTCTTTCTTCATGAATTCGGCCAGCTACTAGGCCCTTGCGTTTTGTTACCCTAATCCAAATTTCCCTACTTTCAGCTCACCGTTCTCTCTTGTGCCTAGTTTTGCGTTTAAGTATCCCATTAACACCGTATAATGGGATTTGGCGGAATACATGGCTCTAGATAATTTCTCATACATTTCCTTCACATCCTCATCGGGATGTGCCAAGGTTTGTAAATAAACCTGTATGACCTTTAGCGAATACCAACTGGTGATTCTGAGTATAAGGTACGCAACCCTTTTCGACACACTCCCAATCTTTACAACGTTGTTAACGAGAGATTTGTGGACGATAAATCCGACACCACATTGGGACAGATGGTTGCCCTACCGGTGATAGAACAAGTTGCCTGATTCGAGGATTACCGTGTCCTCTTCTTTTCTTCAAACTTCGGATAATCCAATAAAATTCCAGCGCAACTGATCTATATCTTCCTCCAGCTCCAGGATCTTCTCGTCGGTCCTCAAGGTGCGTACGTTATAAGTCGCCAAGTCGAGTCGTCGTAGGTGGCAACCGAACCTCCACCGGAGATTCGTAGCACCTCCTGTCCCGCCTTTACCATGATCGCCACCGTAGCCAGGAATAGCGGGGCCCCAGGGACGGGGGGCCGTTTATTATTGTCATTCATCATGGAGGGTATATTGCCATAGTTGCCACACCTGGCAAAGGGGTTGGAAACCGTAGTTTTTTATTGCCTTTACTGTTAGCCGAAAGATGCTGCTGCCCATCTTCTGCCTCAGTTTCCCTCTGTCGACTTTTATGACACCCACGGGAAGAAATCAAATAGTCCGACTAGGTAAGTCCAACATCGACTGAGAGGTCAATCGATGGATTCAACATGGCTGGGCAGCGTTCTGGAAATAACGACACATCTTCTCGTCAGGTATACCTCAAAACATGAAAACGAGACTGTACAACCAGTGCGTTATGCCAGTGATGACTTATGGTACTGAGCCGTGGTCCTTCACTGCATGCCGTGTGAGGAAGCTCAAGGTCATTCAGAGAGCTATGAAGAGAGCTATGCTCGGGTTTTCTCTGCGTGATAAGTATAGAAATGAGGATATCTGCTGTAGAACCAGAGTAAATGACATAGCCCAGGCGACTAATAAGCTGAAGTGTCTATGGGTCGTCCATATAGCTCGAAAAACCGACAACCGATAGGGAAAAAAGGTTCTTGAGTGGCAGCCTCGTATCGGTAGGCGAAGTGTACGGTGACCGCTACTAGATGGAGTGACGACCTGGTAAGACATGAAGGAAGTCGATGGATACAGGTGGCTCAGGACCGTGCTTTGTGGCATTCCTTGGGGGAGGCCTTTGTTGAGTATTGGACTTGTAAAGGGCTGTAATGATGATGATAATGATTATATAATATATTATACACTCTATATCTATGCATGATGAAACCTGCACTTTACCGATAATTAAAAAAAAATATATAACATAAAATTTTAATTCAGCTAAAATCTATCCAGTACTTTCAGAGCCTATTGTACTTAAAGTAACAAGCAGACGAAGTAATATATAGAAATTAAAATTATCAAAAAAAATTATGTAAGTACAGATTGGACAGTTTCATAGATAAAGAAGGTAGATATATTTAAGACTTACGTTTTTATGATATAAATGTTGGTCTATATAATCAGCGAAACTGGTTATATCGAATACAACTGAATCTTGAATTGAGTTTAAATAATTAATCCTTAAAAGCGATGTAATAAACGCATCGTAGTGACGGTTCTTATCGTTTTCGTTTTGATAGTGCTTGTTGTAGTCATGTTGAAATTTCTCAAACAACTCGGGGGCATCCTTTAAATCATAATATGGCTTTGTAATCGCCTCACCAAATGTCACGAAATATAAAGCAAACACCAAGGCGTATTTTAAAAGAGGCATCTCGTTCGTTTGTAACTGTAGAATTTTGAAACAGTCGTATAAATTCTTCGATTTTTATTACCATGACGGTTGCATTAACCATTACTAAATTGTAGGGCTTGTAAGGAAATAAATATATATTATTCAACCGCTTCATTGTTCATAATGTGCTCGTTTATTTCTTAGCAGTTAGTTTATCAGTATTGAACATTGTATTATAATGTGTTCAAAATTGGCATGCGTAATAAAAATTACATGTTCGGTTTTAATTAACATCCAAGACTAATTATGGAATAAAATGTTTTTTTTTTTGTATCTAAGCGTAAATTTTGTTATATTTTTTAATAATATGTATATCATTTAAGATATCAGAGCGGAGAGTTCGCCATCATGCGACCAACTTCAAACAAAGAAGGTTACATATTCGTTTTCATATCTAAAGACAGAAATGAATCACCTTTGTTTATGCGGTTCAATTTATCCTTTTAATGAGAATGCATCAACAAGTGCAGCACTGCTTAGCGTCGTGAATAAGGCCAGAGAATATGGTAAGCCAAACATTTTTTTGTGTGGTGGAGGCGTATGAGTCTTGCGGATGTCGTAAGATGTCACTATAGGAGACACCAGAAAAAAGTCATGGTAAGACTATGGATGATAATATCACAATCTAATACAAGCAATGTAAATACCTTAAACCAAGTTGTTGCAAAAATATTTTAGATTATGTTCGGTGATGCTTGTCCTTAGAATAAGTCAAGTATGGTTTTAGCTTGGTTTCCACGTCGATTTAAATGTAGGATTGGGAATTGGTTGCTTAAGGAGCTTTATCCATAAATTTAATTTTAAGTCTATCGAACGATTTTTTCGTTATTTAGATAAAAGGCAACCTTTGAAATCGTAAAAATCAATTTTGTTTCAAATTCAAAAATGTTCTTGATGCAAATCCGCTTTTAATTTAACATGATATTTCAATTTAGCTCATAAAAAATGTGGAAGAAAATTTTAAATTTGACCATTCGTCCTTGTCAAAAATTAAGATTTCAAAATAAAATATATTTTTTTTTTATAGGATAAGGGTGACAAACGAGCACACAGTCCACCTGATGGTAAGTGGTTGCTGCGGCCCATAGACATCTACATCTATCCTCTATTACAAATCAAAATGCAGATGCGTTGTCACCCGCGAGGACTAAGATGGAATGCCTCATTTCCAGTAAAAAGGGCCTCCGGCCACCTGCAAATAATTGTACAGTGTCTCGTAAAAATAAACGTTTTTTTTAACAAAACTTTTTGCGTAGGCTGTTGTTACATCCATCAATGTCTAAACATTTCGCAACTCAGTAATAAAAATTCGGGGTTGATGAAATTTCATGTTCAGTAACTAGAATTCATAACTGTGTTATCGATCAGGTGTACAATATTAATCATCTCAAGACACGTTCTCATCTCATTGGTAGTGGAATAAATAGTCGAAATTTTAGGAGAATTTTAAGAAAGGAATAGGAAAAATTTTAAAATAGGTATTTTTCTTATCATGATACGTTGTTTGCCTGGATTGCCACAATCTGGAAGATTGATGGAGAATGATTATGATGACTCAATAAAATACCAATGAAATTTTTGACGTGATAGAGCTATGCTGCAGCTATATTAGTAGTATAGTAGTAGCAAGAATGGGTCAGCTCGACCGGGGAAGAACCACGCTCTCACAGAATACCGGCGTAAAATACACAGAACACTGCTGTGTTTCGTATATTGAGTGTAGAGAATCGATGACCCTTTTTACTAGAAAAGAGGCATTCCATCTTAGTCCTCACGGGTGACAACGCATCTGCATTTTGATTCGCAAACGATGATAGCTGTAGATGTCTATGCGCCACAGCAACCACTTACCATCATGTGGACAGTGTGCTCGTTTGTCACCCTATCCTATAAAAAAAGTTGTTTTAAATTGTACTTACATAAAATATTGGGAAACTTACATAAAACTGAATACAATCGTATTCTTACATTGGAAAGAGAAAATAACTTACATGTTATGTAACGTTGTAAATTAAATTTATTAAATTTTAACGCGTTTATTTCGAAAAACAAAACACAACACTAAAAACTTAACGAAGTAATTCAACGAAGGCATATTATTCGATTTCAGGAACAATTTTTTTTTTAAGAAATCTTTTCCAATAACCGTGCGATAAAATTAAACATCGTAATTTATTTCCATGGCAGAATTAAAAGCTAGTTATATAACAACGACGACTGTCAGATAATGCAAGGAAAATATGTAGCTTACAGTATACGGCGGTAAAATGACTCCGTTTACACCAGGCGCAAAATACCCAGACTTTCGACGGCAGGAGTAGCGTTATAGGTGCGAAACGTCTGGTTTCGAGATAGTTAATTTGTGAATCTTACAGCGAGTAAGATATTTGTTCAGTTGTTCAGCAATGGGTGAAGAATAAGAAACAAATATTCTTAGTGAAGTATTTGTGGTATAAAATTTTAATGTCAGTTTCAAATATAGTGTTTACAAAGCACCTCGGTAGGTCTGTAGTTTTAAAATTCAGTTTGAGTTAAACAATATTGAACCCTAAGAAGGACTCGTTTTGATATCACATTAACTATAAACTGGTACAGACTTTTTGATTGCAGCTATATATAATCTTCAATGAAGTCATAAAAGTACAAGATAGAATAATTAGATATATAAAAAATTTGTAAATTTAACTAATATTTCACAAACAAAAATCAACCTTTATAATTCCTTAACAATTTAACTTCTCTGTCAAATAGTTTATATTATTCCAAAGTTGACCCTTGTAGTAGAGAAAGTTTTATTGTCATTGTTATTGTAACAACGACTTAGTTAAAATGCAATTTTTTTGTAATAAAAATTATATAGGCAGCTCTACAGGCGTTGGATTGCGTAATTGCTTCGCACCGTATCGTCACGGATATCTCAATATTTGCGTCATTTTGTGCTACACCGCGTATGCGTTGAATTCGTTCACGTTGAGATTAAATTATTTGCAGTAAAGCTGTAGATTACAGATGCTTAAACGAAATTGAAAAACATCCTTAAGTTGTGAAGAACCTGTTAAAAGTCTACAATTTAATGCGATAATTTTCATGCGATGTTCCCAATTTCGAATTTCACTTAAGTGGTAGGTAAATGGAATGCCGTGTGCAATTATATTTAGAAGTGGTGTTACTTTAAATGAATCTGAGATTCTAATTTATCTTCTTTTTCATCTTATTTGTACATTTATATCCTATGCTCTTGCTTTATTGCAATTTGTTTTATTTTAATATAAGCATTATTTTCTTAAATGTTATGTAAATCCATAGACTGAATTCATATAAAAGTTGTATACAGTATTAATTTGAATGATTAAGGAACCAAATGGTGTTGAGCTATCAATTTAGGATTTGAATATGAAGTCAATCACATTTTTAAATCTAATTTAAATTTGAATAAGTTTAATATCATTGGCAACGCACACAGGTTGTAAACTCTTGAGAAGACCAACGATGATGATGAAGTATCAATGTTTGTAATAAGTGATTCAATTGATCTCACACACACAGTTGTGTGAAAGCAGTCTCTAAAAAAATATTAACATCGTATTCCAGTTCTCACAAATGTTGCACCATTGATGCCACTGCCTGTTGCTGGTTTGGGTTTATAAAGTCCAGCGTAAATGATATGGTTATACCGCATAATTAACTTAAGAGTATGTAGGGGCGCTGTCGTCGCATCACAAGCGAAACACATCGAAGCCTAAATCGCGCTTACAAAGTTTCGAAGTTTTTTTTTTATAGGATAAGGCTGACAAACGAGCACACAGTCCACCTGATGGTAAGTGGTTGCTGCGGCCCATAGACATCTACATCTATCTTCGTTTGCGAATCAAAATGCAGACGCGTTGTCACCCGTGAGGACTAAGATGGAATGCCTCATTTCCAGTAAAAAGGGCCTCCGGCCACCTGCACTCACCAAGCGAAACGCAGAGGTAAACCTCTACTTCACGCTGGTATTCTGTGGGGTCGTGGTACCACCCCGGTTCGAGCCAGCCCATCCGTGCGACAGCAAAAGCTGCCGCGTGGCTCTACCACTGTTTAAAAAGTTAAAGCAGTATATATAGATTAGCTCCGAACTACCAATCGGAGCGTTGACCACTCCCCGGGCAGAACACCATGCCCGGCGGGAGACCCGCTACAGTGGCGACAACCCAACGTGATATGAACA
Organism: Parnassius glacialis; assembly: GCA_033319125.1. NCBI lineage: Eukaryota > Metazoa > Arthropoda > Insecta > Lepidoptera > Papilionidae > Parnassius > Parnassius glacialis. The sequence goes on from JAVANC010000009.1 coordinate 7,949,389, forward strand.
CGCAACCAACAACATTCAGAAAACTACAACTTCAAGCTTTCGACATCGTCCTCAAGTACCCCATTCATTCGACCCCGAGCAGATATTGTCTCCAGTCTTCACACTCTGCAAGTCATCTAGCTTTACAAAGGTTCATCGCAGCACTGGAATAACAATGCTTCCTGTTCCTTCAAGCTACTGTCCGTGCTACAGTGTTCGGCACGGCTCTGAGCCTTACTGCTCGCCTCTACTTCACGGCTCTCTCGCAGATTACTTGCCTTCTTCTCGACTCATCGCAGACTACAATGCAATCCCTGGCACTTGCTCCGGCTCATCGCTCTCACCGGCATCATTTGCAAGTGCATAGTACGGTAATACAGCATGCATTACACACTGGCATATCGTTCGCACCGGCGTCACTTGCCCTTACGCACACAGCATGCATTCCCCAACCCACCGGCACTCGTACTGCAATATCGACCTCCGGTCTGAGCAGGGGGGTGATGTGGCGGCGCTGTCGTCGCGTCACAAGCGAAACACATCGAAGCCTAAATCGCACTAACAAAGTTCCGAAGTTAAAGCAGCATATATAGAATGGCTCCGAACTACCAATCGGAGCGTTGACCGCTCCCCAGGCAGAACACCTTGCCCGGCGGGAGATCTTCCCTTTTCTTTCCCCCCGCCACAAGTATATGTATTTCTTATACCACTAGTAGGGTGGAGCCACATACACTACACGAATTTTCTAGCATTTGCAACATCTTGCACAGTCCCCTTTAAGATACCCACAGTTTGAAAAAGGTGACGTATTCTTTTAAGCTGTCACCACACAGAATATCATTCAAATCGCATGGTATCGCAGTATGACGCGTCATCCAATTTTTTGAAACAACCAATCTTTCAAATCCATTTTTTTTCGAGAACGGAGATGGCTGGCATATATATGAGATTGTGAATAGATGGTATCTCCGGTGGATTTTATGCAGAATTCTGCTATATAACGATTACCTCCAACTTTTTTAAATCAAATAGTTTATTTGTGATTCACAGGTTACAAAAAGGTCTTATTTAAATACAAATAAAGTTTAGTCTGTAATCAGCCTCATGGGCATACAAATGTCAAATATTATTAAAAGTTTTCTTGGAATAACACTAAACGCGAAGCTTCAATGGAGCCTGCATATATCAAAATTAGCAAGCAGACTTAGTTCTCCAGCATATGCTGTAATAAATATTAGATATCTTACCAGTGTGGAATCGGTTAGATTTGTTTACTTTAGCTATTTCCAAACCATAATGCCGTTTGGTATTTTGCTATGGGGACACGCGACTGACACTGAAATTATATTTGTTTTACAAAAGAGGGCTATAAGAGCAATCTATGGTTTAAAACTTAAAGAGTCACTCTGACAAAAATTTAAAAAAATTAATATATTAACTTTGGGACTCTCGACACATTTATGAAAATGTAATGCACGTACACAAAAATAAAAGTATTAATACAAAAATAAGTGATATTCATTCTATAAATACTAGTAACATACACAAGCTAGCAGTACCAGTTACTTGACTCCACCGAGTTAGTAATTCATTCTTGGGGCGATGTATACGCTTTGACAACAAAATCCCAGCAAATATACAAACTTTGACCTGCTCAAAGTTCAAAATTTGCCAAGCTATTTATAATTTGTTTTGTGTGGTTAAATGAGATAATGTGATTTTAGGTAAGCTGTTATTAAAAAAAAAGTGCCGCTGGGTTTCTTGCTGGTTCTTCCCAGGACAGAGGTGTTTATTTCGAACCAGTAGTAATTAAACAAAAAAATACTTTCAATAAGTGTTATTTATAATCAATACTGAATAAAAAAGTTTCTGTTTCTGTTTCATTGATTGCATTATTCATAATAATAGATTAGATTATTACATTAAATTATTCATCTTTTTACGTTTAGTTTTTGTAATACAACATAATTCAATTACTGATGTGTCTATTACTTTTGATGTTTTGAAGTGAAAACTTCTTTAGCGGCGTTGTGCACTTTTTTGTAATGGGTAAAAAATGTTAAACTCGCGTCAGGACACGTGAACTGATCGAAAATTCGTAAGACGGACGGAGAGTAGACAGTCGGCGCAGCGTAGGAGAGGAAGTATCCCCCTCTCTTTCTACGGCGCGGCGAAAATGTATGCCTGCGCCTGCTGTTTCGTTTAGGCGGCGCAGGACGCATGCGCGAACGTTCGTGTGTGTGATTTTTCTGAGAGATAATATTTTTAATGTATTATAAATTGTCATGTTTGTGTAAGATAGCGCAATAAATAAATATTGTATTATACCACATAAATGATAGTACTTTTATACTAATAATTAAAGCAATTCGTGCAAAGTTATTCCCTAACAATTCCAAAATATCAAAAATGCACAACGTTAATATTCAAGTTTGCACTTCTGCCGACGCTCCCGGAGTGCAAACCGTCGTTTGTCTTTACTTTAACTGTAAAGATGACAAACGAGCAACGTTTACGTAGTAGATCAATGCTGCAACTAATTATGGTTATAGCGCCAATAGTATGACGCGATCTGGGAAGGATCACGCTCTGATAGAATACCAGCGTGAAACAGCAGCTTAATGCTGCTTTCTTTCTCATAGTGAGTTTAGAGAATAAGATTCCCTCTTTAGTGAGAACGAGGCATTACATCTTAGCCCTCAGACGTGACATTGCATCTGTATTTTGGTTCTTAATCAAAGATAGATAAAGTCTATGGTCTATAGTATCCAATTACCATAAGATGGACAGGTTGTTGTGTTTTTTCATTCATCCTCAAAAAACCTACGGTGTGTTTTTGTTCGTTTCATTTCATTTTAGACACCTATTTTGATGAAGTATATTTAGAGAATTGAATTTTTTATGTCATTACATAAAATGGTTTTAATATTACATTGAAGAATTTTCAAACATGTTTCGCGGCTTTCACTTATTTTTGACTTACTTCAAAATAAATTATACAACAACACCTTTGCATGCCTTAAGCGCAAAGCGCGTAGGTATGTTCTACTAGCGTCTAAAAATCGAGATTCCAACGTTTTGTCGCATAAAATCATATGTAACAAACATATTGAACGTATACATTATATAGAAAGCACATTGTCAGAAAGATAAATGCTTGTTTAACTTAGTAATATTTTTTTTAAATCGATTAATTTCTATTCTTACATAAAAGGTGGCTTATGTTGTAGATTTATCAAGTCCGCATGGAGTGGTAAATAAGATAACTTTTGAAAATATCAAATGTTTAACTCAATCTCTTTTTAAATGTCTATATCTATCATGTGGGAAACCACAGAATGTAAATGGCAGTAAAATTTTCTTTTGTTTAGTTATAATTATTTTTTTCGGCTGAATGACGAATTTTCGGTGTTTTAGCAGTCTTGTTTTAATTAATTTTAATAAATACACTTTGCTCTGCCTTACTAGCTTACTACGCGTTCGGCCGCCGTCGTGACTGGATTGCTGTATCGATAGCTTACAGCAGTGGTAATACAAAGAAAAAATATCGATCGCTGTAGAAATACAAAATTTGATACATACTTGTCCAAGGTTATTATTTTTATAATCACAGATTTTTATTATAAGAGAGAGACTGGCAGAGACACCTTAATTCAAAATTACAATCATATTTTTACAGGAACAAAAACTGTCAGTACGGAATCACTATACTTGCTTGGTGCTCCATTGTTTTTCGATAGTATTAAACATGTTTTAAAAACAAAATTTGATCAGTTTTTAAACCATGTTGATAAATTATATAAATTAAATCCCAACATTGCTCTTACTATTTTTAAATATTGTCTCGTTGTACCTAGTACTTACTCCGCTCAAGTCCAGTCTGGAAATGTTCGGATATTTTAAAATAAATTGATATTAATCTTAAAATAGCTATTGAAAAAAATCTAAATTAACTTTAAATACAACAGCCTTGACTCAAGTTACTTTACCTATAAAATTTGGTGGTAATGGCGTGAGAAATCTTTCTAGCGTTGCATTACCTGCTTTTCTTGCTTCCGTGTATAGTGTCAGTGATTTATGTAACATAATTTTAAATAATAAAGTAGACCTGTGCTTTGCTACGGAGGCAGGGCAGACATGGCAAACGCTCTGTTCCGACGATAATTTTCCACTGAAAGTTAACCAACAAAAACAGTTGAATATTCCGTTGTTACAGAACGTGCAGAAAGATTCGTTTCATTATTTCTATAGTTACCAAGATAAGGCACGCCTTCTAGCTGTTTTGACTAAGGGAGTCACTGGTTACACTCTTTACCATCAAGTAATTTCTCCACATTACTTGATGGGGAAAGATTGTGTGTCGCCGTAGGAATCCGACTAGGAGCGGCGATTTGTCAACCTCATCAGTGCCCCTGTGGTAGCAGCGTCGACAAGTTTGGGCTCCACGGACTTTCATGTAAGAAAAGTGCAGGTAGGTTTTTACGACACTGTTCTTTGAACGATGTCATCCGAAGGGCTCTTGTCTCTATAAATGTTCCCTCGGTTTTAGAGTCTTGTGGAATATTTAGAGACCATCGCAAGAGATTCGAAGGTATGACATTGGTTCCTTGGGAGAGAGGTAAAGCCCTAGTGTGGGATGCTACTTGCGTAGACACTTTGGCGGCCTCTCATCTCAAGGGTACCTCGTTAAGAGTCGGGGCGGCATTAGAGGCAGCTGAACTGAGTGATTGGCGTAAATATGAGTCTCTGAGAGATGACTACATATTTTTTTCCATTTGCTGTAGAGACTATCGGTCCGTGGGGTCCATGTGCGGTAAAGTTTCTAAAGGAACTTCATCTGCGGCTGGTCGTTGCTGCTGAATATTTTCTCGCCAAAAGGCTAAGTATAGCCATTCAGCGAGAAAACGCATCCAGCGTTCTTGGCACGATACAACGGGGAGTAGAACTGTATGATAATTAAGTTATTAGTTTTAGTTTTTTTTATTATAGTTTTTTAATATTGTATATATTAATACATGAAATATAATGAATTAAAATTTTTAAAGTTAAACACAATAAAATAAATAAAATTAATTTTGTTGCATGAGTAGCTTTCATGTAAATGTAAGAAATCATTAATATTCTGTTACAAAGCAGTCACATTGCATTATACTCAATATTATATATTATAACGAAATTATCCAGCTATTAAAACATAATTACTTTTAATATTATAAAGTGTTAATAACATTAGCCTTTTATCTCAATTATCTATCCTTTTAGCAAAATATTCATCACATTCTCAAGGTAAAATTTTACGCTCAAGGCACTCACATAAATAATTCCCCTAATGAGTCAGCTCATCTTGCCTCTTGGTTCTGTTAATTCTAGTTAATGGATGTTTCTATTTCCTTTGCCTAAATCAAGTCAACACTTTATGTTAACCCGACTGACCGGAAGAGGCGCTACCTTTATCGAGAATAAATAAGTATTTATATATATATATATATATATATATATATATATATATATATATATATATATATATATCTGTGTATATATATACGTATATATTTACGTATATATGTAGTTATTTGTCTTTTGTGACCAAATGAATAACTGTGTAGTGGTGGTGTAAGAATGTCCGCTATTCCATATCACGTGAATGTCGTAAGAGGCGACAGATGGAAAATAAATCAGGAGATGGGCAGCAGCATGTTTCTTATAATATCCGAATAAAAAATAAACTGCCGTTGCCAAGCGGGACAACTACGGCTAATATATTCCTACGAGTCAATCAAAAATTGGGGAGGCTTGTGTCGGGCAGAGAAATTTTGATTGACTGTAATGGTAATAGACCTCATGAAGCCTAATGACGTGACAAATAAGCGTATAAATCAAAGAAATTTAAATATATAAGTATACTAACTACTTAACTGTCTTTGATATGAAGTGACTTATGCTTCCTTGAAACGGTTCCTGGCAAGCCTGTAATAATATTTTGCTAGGTCGGATTCATTTTTATTATCAAGCTCATTAGCTTGGTATGTATCTATGCATGAATGTAACAAAAATTTTAATGTGATTTTCATCTCCTTTAAAACGTCGGATTGCTTTGAAACTGCGCAGACATATCAATGACCAATGACAATGTAATAAATTAAATATTTTGTCCCATTATCCTTGCCAGGATCCGCAGGAATTGCGAATAATTCAAAAAACAACTACGATTTCTGCCAGTTCAATTCAATCCGCGTAAAAGAACTTGGTTTTTTTTTTATAGGATAAGGGTGACAAACGAGCACACAGTCCACCTGATGGTAAGTGGTTGCTGCGGCCCATAGACATCTACATCTATCCTCTATTACAAATCAAAATGTAGATGCGTTGTCACCCGTGAGGACTAAGATAGAATGCCTCATTTCCAGCAAAAAGGGCCTCCGCCCAACTGCACTCACCAAGCGAAACGCATAGGTAAACCTCTACTTCACGCTGGTATTCTGTGAGGTCGTGGTACCACCCCGGTTCGAGCCGGCCCATCCGTGCGACAGCAAAAGCTGCCGCGTGGCTCTACCACTGTTCCAAAAAAAGCACGTTATTGTAGTTAGCCCATAGACTTTGTATCTTATAGACTAAACATTTTGTGACGTCATCAGCGTGTGATAGGAATGCACGTATATATGTAGACATAAGAGTAAGGGAGAAGCAAATCTATATTTCTTGTCTTTTTCTAGGTATGCGTTTTTAATTGTTTTCCCTCCTTTATTTGACATTAACGATGTCAAGCTCTTGTGAATAACGTTGATATTATAAGCAAACAGGTAATTGAATTTAGTGTTGTTTGTGGGTTTTAGTTATTAAGTAAGGTTAAAAAGATGGTAAGTTGTAGCATTTTAAGATGCAATAGAATCAGTCAACGAAAAATTGATAATATTACCTTTCATCGGTAAGTTTGTTTTGTTCTTACATTTGCTACTGGTACTGATTAATATCTATTGTTTTGAATATAAAGTGTAACATTTCATGTGTTTAATGAACTTTGTGATGTATTTTGTCAAATATTTGGACACCCAAATTATAAATTCTTCATGATAATGCTCCTTAATTTGAACGGTCATTCGAAAGCTTAAAGTCATAACAAACGTGTACTTTTTGATTTAGTAGGATTATAGAAACTTTAGGGATATCAGCGAGTACAATAATGTTTTCGCATTGTTGAATAATAATTGTTATTGTGATTAGTAGTTATGTCCATAAATATGAATCACATAATGTTATACATACACATACACTTTTATGTTCAGCTTTAAAGGAAACTCCTTATTGACCTACAACTCTTCAATCATTTTTCATATAACATAGACGTCACAAATAATATTATGTAAGTATCAACTTGAAAACATGTTTGGATTCAAGTACATAAAGATTGGGCAAAGTATATTTAATTTCACAAAATATGTATTGCCTGAAATCAGATGCACAAAACTTAATTGCATTCTATTAATTCTATTATACATTAGCAACAATTACTTTACAATATTTATTAAAAAAATAAATAAATGTCATACTAATATAAAAATAAATATAAACATAGATAAAATAATAAATAAATAAATAGGTCTTAATCTTAAGGTACACAATAACACAACAACATAAGATAATATTCTCAATTAATGATGTAGAAAAAATTTGATGATAATATACTTACCGTTACCATTAGTCAGTATCATATATAATTTTTGTAAATGTTTGGTATGAGTAATATTATCATTACATTTACATATACTTGCTATTTAATTAAATCAAATGGTATTGTATTAATTGTTATAGGTATTGTATTTATGCACAGATACCGATACTTGATTTTTTTTGTTAAATGCCTTGATATAAAAGTGTACTATATATTTAATATATTAATTTCTTTTAAATATATTATTTTACAGCTTTTCTAAGGAATCAGCTATCCGTAACTGTTGGATAATCGCAACTGGTAGTAATTATAGGTAACCAACAAAACTTAGCAGTATATGCTCAAAACATTATGAGCCTCATTGTTTTAGGTGGATTAAATATACTTAACTTATGTCATTTATAATATAATTAAGATATATTTTTTTTAAATGTTATAATTTCTTGTTGTATCTTGTTGTTTCTCCATAAGTGATATAAGTTTGAGCTTGTTAGTAATTATGATTTTTGACATTGTTCTGTATGCATTAAAAATTGACTAGCATTGCTTATTTTATTTTGAAATGCTGACATTCTGTATTATTAAGAGTTGTAATAATTTGGTTGCATGACAATGACAAAATATTTACTTATAGATGGCTTGATTAAACATGAGTCCTCTTTTACAAATGTTGGAACTTTATCTGTACTACCATGTTTTATGCAAATAAAGATTTAAATAAAAGAAATAAATAAATAATTTAAAGTCCTGATCTAAATATACAAATGAATAATTTATTATGCAATAATAATTGTAAAACTGACTGAGAATGCCTACCAATGGGACATTTAGTCCACCCTTAATCCCTTTTATAAAGGTGTTATAAACAATAATGTGTAAATAAATTAAGAAATAAATGTAATAATTATGATAATTTCTATTTAATTGTCATAAATAATGTAATAAAGATCTTTTTAACAAGAGATAAGTATTACCTATCTAAGTATAATTTAGGAGTTGTACCTTATTATTTATATCATTAAAATATATTATATTCAAGGCATTATATATATATATATATATATATATATATATATATATATATATATATATATATATATATATATACACCCTTCTAATCCGATCCTAACAAACAGCACCCAAGAATTTCTGCCATGCAAAGTATAAATCAAATTTACAAATGCATATTTTTGAGAAATTCTAAAGCTACTCAAACCAACAATTACAACAAATGCTCTAGAAAGAAGACAAAAATTTTGTTACATTTGTTTATTAATGTGATGAAAAATTAATAGATAATCGTATGTTTATTTTAATGTTATTGAATTATATTTAGTATATAATTGTGTTTTCATTTGTTTTACTTGTTAATATTTCTAAATGTTGTGTAAGTACACAAAATTTAGTTCTTTTTCCTTTATATATTTCTATATATTTTCATTTGAATAGAATATTGTATCTTTACAGTCTATCAAAAGTCTACTGTTGAGCTGTTTATGTTTTATGTTATGTTTATGTGATTATAGTTATTTGACATAGTTTCAACGCTTGGAAAGCGGGTTGTCAACCACTGTTTTTTTATTTAGCTGTTATCAGGAAGATGCTGCTGTTTATCTTCTTTGATGTTTCCCTATGTCGCCTCATACACCACCCATGGAATGATATGAGGTAGCAAATAATCTTACACTGCATGGTAAATTAAAATAGAATATTTTTTTTTATAGGATAAGGGTGACAAACGAGCACACAGTCCACCTGATGGTAAGTGGTTGCTGCGGCCCATAGACATCTACATCTATCCTCTATTACAAGTCAAAATGTAGATGCGTTGTCACCCGTGAGGACTAAGATGGAATGCCTCATTTCCAGTAAAAAGGGCCTCCGGCCACCTGCACTCACCAAGCGAAACGCAGAGGTAAACCTCTACTTCACGCTGGTTTTCTGTGAGGTCGTGGTACCACCCCGGTTCGAGCCGGCCCATCCGTGTGACAGCAAGAGCTGCCGCGTGGCTCTACCACTGTTATATTATAAAACATTCCTTTTATTTTATATACCAACATATTACAAAAACAAACCCTTTGTTGATGCTTTATAACGTATATTAACTAAAACATTTTACCACCTTAACCATTAGGTAACATGATTAAGCCACCTAACCATAAGTAAGTCACCTAAAAAAGGCCCTAGATATCCTCATAGGATGACTTTTACCATAGTTGCCACGCCTGCGTGAAAATATGCGTTATGCTGGTTGGCCACCGCAGTTATTTATTATTTTAAGTTTTCATCGGGAAAGTGCTGCTGCCCCATCCCCATCTTGTATTATTGCTTACGACGCGGGGTAATATCATTCCGTGTACAGAAAAATTCTCTTGTACGCCACAACTTGCCGCACACAAGACCATAACTTAGCAAAACATGCAGGAAATCGCGGGAGTAGCCTCTTTACAGTGTTTTGTACTACAAAACCTAAGTGGAAAGCCTTTCCTTTCGGAGGTCTGTGTGTTCAGCACTGAACTTGTGATGGAATGGTATGTTAAAACATAATTGATTTTTTTTGTAAAAACAAAACTCGACACGAGGATATTTTTGTTTATTATATAATATTTTTATTCTTAATTAATATTTAAATACATACATAACATATTGTTATTTATTAGAAATATCACACTTTGTGCTAGTAGCGTCTTCCCTTAGTGCCGTCGAAATCCAAAGAATTTATTGAATGTCCAGTAAAATCGTCGTTTCGCCGTTGAATACAGAATAATGATTCTGTTTTTACGCCGTTTCCGCCCGTAGTTTTTAGTCACAGAATGTATTTTCAAGAGAAATTAATTAATCATCTGAATTATAAAAGAACATTTTTTATGGTAACAATTAAGTTTTTTGTATGAATGTAAGTGCTGTGAACATAAATAAACCCATAACGGGGGAAATGGAACAATATCTGGTAACGCAGTGAAAGTACCTCCCGCCTATTTCTATCTCAAAAGCATACGCGAGTGCTTTATCTAGTCAATCCTCTATCTACGAGTTAGCCACACTAAAAATTAGAAAATAAATATTAATTTAAAAAATCTAAAAAAACACGCTTTTGTAGATAACCAAAATAAAAAGTAGTAAATAATTTCAATAAGTTTAAAATAAGAAAATAGTGATTAACATAAAAAAAATTATTGTAAAAAGCGTAGGGTGCTTGATGTCATTTGTTGTAAATATTTTTGTACATATTTGTAAAATTAGCGTCATCATAAAAATATCTGAATAATTTCAAATTAAAAATTTTGTACAGCCGACTTCAATATAAGTTATTTAAGAATAACTCAAAAACTATTGGTCTGACCTAGATCAAATTCATATGGGACTACACGAGAACTATCAGCTTTCATATAAAAAAGAGTCATCGAAATCGGTTCACCAGTACAAAGTTTTGAGGTAACACACATAAAAAAACATACAGTCGAATTGAGTACCGTCTCCTTTTTGGAAGTCGGCAGAAAAGCGTTGTTTTTTTTAGTTTTTAAACTATTATTATTTACAATAATTTAATGGTTTGCGGTGACGTCATTTGAGGTATTTAATTCAATGATCTTGCTTACAAGCATCGCATCGGGTAGCAACATTTAAATATTTTCACTTACCAGTATGAAACTGCCACTCGTAAATCTTTCTTTTCCATCGGTTATCAGTTCTTCAAGTATTATGACCAGCCTAGTGCCACTTCAGCTAAGCGAAGTGTAGGGTGACTTCCATTAGATGAATTAACGACTTTGTAATATATGAAGGAATTCGATGGATGCTGGTGACTTTGTTTTGTAAAAATTTTTTTTAATAGGATAAGGGTGACAAACGAGCACACAGTCCACCTGATGGGAAGTGGTTGCTGCGGCCCATAGACATCTACATCTATCCTCAATTACAAGTCGAAATGTAGATGCGTTGTCACCCGTGAGGACTAAGATGGAATGCCTCATTTACAGTAAAAAGGGCCTCCGGCCACCTGCACTCACCAAGCGAAACGCAGAGGTAAACCTCTACTTCACGCTGGTTTTCTGTGAGGTCGTGGTACCACCCCGGTTCGAGCTGGCCCATCCGTGAGACAGCAAAATCTGCCGTGTGGCTCTACCACTGTTGTGAATACCTTAAGAGAGGCCTATATTGTAGCAGTGGACTTTATAGGCTTTAATGGATGGACAGATGAATGGATAGATAAATGTATTAGTTCATTAATACAGAAGCATTGTCTTGCGTATTTCCGATAAAGAGTGTGTCGCAGTAATCACCATACATATGACTCAAAGTGTGAAGGAGAACACAGCTTTTACGGATAGTTCAGCGTTATCGGCTCGCGAATAACTGAGTGATGTATGGCGAAATGTGCCAAAGGCACGGTGGAATATGGGAAACAAATTGAACTTAAAGTTGAATAAATAACTTCCACGGATAAATTATGTAATATGCTTCATAGCCTGTAATTATGAATGTATGTGTGTATACGTGGTAGAATCACATTTCAGTTATGGTTGAAGCACATATGGGTTGGTAGAAAAATACTCTCACAGAATACCAGCATAAAATAGCAACTTATTTATTTAAAAAACGTAGAATATAAGTGTGCTTAAAGCCTGAGGCATTCTATACTAGTCTAACTTGGGGCGATAGTTTAACTTAGGGTGATAGCATAAAATGAAATGGGTGTAGAAAAAATTTTATAAGAGAATACAAAAATAAAATAACTAAAAATTTGTAATTCATTGAAATATAATACATAAGATTTAAATGGAACAGAATACCAGCGTAAAATAGAAGCTTAATGCTGCTGTGTTTCGTATGGTGAGTGTAGAGAACCAGAGACCCTTTTTACTGGAAAAGAGGCATTCCATCTTAGTCCTCAAGGCTGACAACGTATCTGCATTTTGATTTGCAAACGAGGATAGATGTAGATGTCTATGATACACAGCAACCACTTTCCATCCGGTGGACAGTTTTCTCGTTTGTCACCCTTTTTCTATAAAAAAAAAACAGGGACAGGATGTAAAGCAGAATATCATAACTGGTGATATTAAAAGCTTAATGCTGCTGTGTTTCGTATACCTTTTTTACTGGAAACGACGCATTCCATGTAAGTCCCTAGGGGTGACAACGCACCTGAATTTTTATTTGTAATCGAAGATAAGTCTAGTAATCATGTCGATTGACCACAGCATCTACTTACAATCAGGTGGACTGTGTGCTCGTTTGTCATTTAAAGAGTGAGGTGTCGAAAGCATATTATTAATATTTCTAAAAAATCTTCTTGGAATCTCAGCTTAACCTTAAGACCGTGCAAGGATTTTCGGAACCCGCTTACTATTCTTTAATATGATTTTTTTTGTTTAATAATACGTAATAATTGTAGTGTGTTTTCATCGCCTTTCTCTGTTACTTCTCGTGCTCTGCTTCTCGTTTTCTTTTGAATGCGCCATTGTCACTTATCATACGTTATATTGATGCCATCTCACAGGTTATTTTATTTCATTACGAAAGTTTACAGCTATATTTACAATCTGTATTAGTCTCTAACATAAACACTTACGCTTGTTGCCCAGAGGAGTAGGCAGAGACCACGGACTTTCATTAGGCGCGATGATAACACACCTTTCTCACCTCTTTTACATCCTAATCATGCACGTTCGTCAGTTAAGAGTACGCTTAATCTGACCCATGTTCAATATATCACCAATTTGGTCAGTAAACTTTCGTCTAGGTCGTCTCTTCCCGGCTCTGCCGTTCACTTCTGCGACATAAATTTGCTTTGTCACTCTCTCCTCGTTCATTCTTTCTACATGATCATACCAATTATTTTAGTAATAGTTAAGTAGCTACGTAATACGTAGTAGTATATAAATTAAAATAAGTACTTTCCAGTGTTTATTTTAATTTATGTATTACTTAATATATAATTAAAACCTTTTTATAGAATTTCTATATTGAAAGTTTTAAAGTAAACAACAGACAATGTAGATTTAAAAGAATTTTGTTGCAAAGGCGTATTATAAAATACCTACAAAATTAAATGTTACTAGTAAACTGAATATTCCAGAAAGCTAAATTATAAGAATTTATCAAAAGAATTTCTTTCCGGCTTATTTGATAAACTTTTAAAAACTTCCATGAACTCGGGGATTAAGGAACATCTTATGTTGCCTGATCACGTGCGTCGAGATCATAAAGGATTTGTGGCCAACTTCCTTAACTGGATCACCGTCAATAAAGTTTTTGAATAATATCAACGTCTACCGAAAACGAATATCTTTATAAAGGTATTTGTTGGGAATTTGTAACGTAGCTCAGAATATAAAGTATTATTGATTTGTATACGTGTGCATTATTATCATACGATTAACATCCTTTGTACTACTAAAGCGCATACTTTCTTTGCATAACTAGAGCTCCGTGCGTTATCTTGAAAACGATTAAAACAAATTCATAATGACACAATTTTGATCATTTTCCTTTTATTAATAGTTTATAAACTATATTTTGTTTATAAAACTGAAGTAATACCGAAGTAACATACATTCCACCTGACGTAAGGGCTACTGCAGTCCATAGGGACTTGCAGTCAACTTCGAACAAAAACCACTCCAGATGCGTTGTCACATAATGTAGCGTTGTACGTTATTCTAGTATATTATTAATATTTAATATTGTAAATTATAATTAATAACTTAATATTCTAAAATCTTTAATTCACTTATTTGAATTTATTGAATACTTGTTCCGGCTCATCCCTAGTAAACCGCTACGTTTTGGAGCAACCTCTACCTTCTTATCGAGTCCTCACCACCCTGAGTCACTGACCTGCTCCTACATCGCATGCGGCACTGCCCTGCGCTATTTCAGAGTTCTTCTACCAGTCTTTTTCAAACAGGACTTCACAATGGATGTAACGAAGTACCGACACCAGCCGCTGGGTCTATCTAGGCGGCCGGACTTAATCAGCCACCCTGCTATGTGTCGGCTGATGACCTAGCCGCGGGCACAACCACCTGGGCCCGTCTACTACCGGCTAATTACACTCAGGGACGGTACTTTCTTCACCTACCTTCTGCTACCTACAATGAATTATAACTGCAAACCTTAGTGCTAGTGAGACGTAGGCTCGTAACCTTAACCTAGCCGTGGCTACGAGTATACAGGCATTGTTATTCTATTGTTAATAAAACTATATTTCCTACTAATAATACACACACACATATAAACTATAATACCTCTAGACTGTTATTATAATGACACTCTATACCCATCAATCTGAGACACAGCAGGGCAAGTACTGTTAATTGGCTGCAGAAGTAGGTAAGAGACTGGTACCTTCCAAGATATATTATATTCCAATAATTTTAGTAGTAAGGTTTAGTAGTAGGCCAAAGTTAATAAATAAATATATTATTAACTTTGGCCGCTCAATATATTTACGAGAACTTTTGTATGTACACAAAAACAAAAATAGTTTTATTAAAAATGGTGATGTACATTCTGTAAATACTAGGAACAAGCACAAGTTATTTATATCAGTTACTCGACTCCAAAGGGTCAGTAATTCCTTCATAGGGCAATGTATACACTTTTACAACAAAGTCTCAGAAAATATGCAGACCTTTTCTATCAAAAGTTTTCAATTATTTTTTAAGCAAAAATTGTTTAGTAAGGGTTATTATACTACTAAAGAGTACATGACTGATAATAACCCCTGGGAATGAGGTGTATCGCTACCGTGCTGTTTCTAAATGTTTTCATTGAATTCATTCATTTCATTGAATAAAATATTATATTGTAAATTGTGCTTTTTTACAAGAAAAGTCCCGCTGGGTTTCTTACTGATTCTTCCCATGACAGAGGTTTTTTAGCGAACCAGTGCTAAAAGTAAAATATGATTTTCAATAAGTATTACGCACTATAATCTATATTGAATAAAAATTATTCTATTCTGTTCTATTCTATTCTAATGTATTTAACACAAAGCAATAAATTCATTTTTAAAATAACGTTTGAAACCGAAAAAAAAATCCCGTTTTTACCCATATATATAATACAAAAAAATAATTAAATTTGAAGAGCACTCTTACAATCACTCGTAATAACAAAAACTATAGCTGTAGGTAGGTTTCTCCCATAGATAGCTTCATAGAGGGGATAATTGCCATAGCTGCCATGGTTGCCAGGTGAATTGGCAACCACAGATTTTTATTATTTTTAGTAGCTATCAGAAACATGCTGCTACTCATATTTTTTGAACAAAATTTTTACTGCTTAACTGCTTTATACGTGGTAGAGTCATGCTGCAGCTATAATATAGTAGTAGCACGTATGAATCGTTTCGACCGGGAAAGTACCATGCTTTCACAGAATACCAGCGTAAAATGGCAGCTTAATCTGCTGTGTTTCGTATAATGAGTGTATAGAACCGGAGACCCTTTTTACTGGAAGAGTGGCTTTCCATCTTAGTCCTCCTGAATTTGAATTCTTAATTGAGGATAAATGTAGATGTATATGGACCACAGTATCCACTTACCATCAGGTGTTACCATCAGATTGTCATTCTTATTCTTTAAAAATGATCAAAAGTGGTGATGCAGCCGAATAATAATCCCCTATTTCATTTCCCTATGTCGCCTGTTAAGGCATCCACGGGATTTTTTAACTTCAATTTTTAAATTGATTCAATTCCAGGGAATTTCATAAAGCCGCCATGTCAATGTAGATTATTTAATTGTACCTCATTATTTGTCTTATGAATGTATTTTCAATTATCTGACGTACTGGATTTGTTTACTAGAGCTGGTAGTACTGTGATTATGATGTTATTCTATATTTTAGAATTCAATCGTTTGAAACGTTACGGACTTATTATAAGGTGTTATAATGAAAAAAATGTTTACAATATTGTTTATTCGAAATTTTATTATGTTTAAACATAGATTACCCCCGGTAATCTATGTGTTTAAACTATAAACAATTTTGGCAAGCAACTTCGGAGTGTACGTAAAATAATATAAGCTTAAAATATCCTAAGAAAATTCTAACTTATTTGACAAAATAAACTATGGCACAGGTGTCGCGGTAATACTGTGTAAGCGCTAGCCAGGTATAAATTGTTTGCCATATATTTAGTTTCATAATATGATTCTGGAATCCTTTAAATATTTAATAGCGGCGTAATTTAGTATAAGGATTAACTAAGAGAACCCCGGGTATATTATGTAAGCACTCACAGCGATATTTTACCAACTTTTTAATGCATATCCAAGGTCTTTTTCATATTTATTATGTGACTACTTACGGGAACTTTTTCTTCTTGTGCCACTATTATTTACACGTTGTTCAGCAATAGACTTGTTATTAATTGTTATGATAATAATGATGATGAAACCAAAGTTACTATGTATACAAAGATATTAAAATATATTATTTTATATAAAACTTGACTCATAATTAATTGTTTAAGCCAATCTAACCCCTTACCACATGAATTTTGAAAGAGATGGAATGAAGAGGTGTTTAATTAAGCTTACATAATGAGATTAAACTGGAATTAAAAATAAATCATTTATATATTACAAGTTATTAGTGGAAGCCATGTATGGTTTTGTATGCAGTCTAGTCATCTAATGTGAATATATATATGGCTTCATATGTGTAAAAGAAAAATATCTGAGGGCACAGCAATGCCCCTGCCAAGACCAGCAAAAAAGCGGCACGGCAGTACCATCCTTTTTTTGAAACAGTTCAGGCCATTTTCAACCTCTTATAACTTCATTGTGGACAAAACTAGAAGCCTAAATTTTCAGTAACTAAGCATGTATTGTATAAACACGGTATATTTCAAATTTCATTCAATTTGAAGCAGTAGTTTAAGAATTATAATTAGTCAATTTTTTTTTTTATTTTGTCACTCACTGACTGTTCGATTATCAAAACTCTAAGGCACTTTTAGCAGACATAGAAGCTTCAAATTTGGAATACAATTGTTGTTTAGTATACAAACCAAGGAAAAATTAAAATATCTTGCAATTTAGGTCCAGCTTTCGAGATACATCAACTGCATAAGTAACTTTGTAATACTATATAAATATATAGTATTACAAAGTTACATTTGCACTGATTGAATCAGTGTACCTGTATATGTATAATATAACGGAATAATAGATGTGAATAGGTACCTACATATAATTATGTTCATAGGTAACTTGTAGAATAGTCAACATGTCTTATAAAGTTGTACCGAAATCCCTCAAAGTATTAAGTAACCTAAATTTCCCGAAAAATTGTAAAGCTAAAGTTAACCTAAATTGTCCGTCGTATTGAAGAAGTAGATGGTATTCAAGTGGTATTCAAGAAGTAGATGGTACTGGAAAGGGAGGAAAGTAGGACTATCTACAAAAAGAAATGAGCTGCCATGAAAAACATAACGTAAAAAACCAAACCTGCAACTCAGTTCTTCTACCGTAAAGTTTTGAGATCCATGTAATAACTAAGTCGGTTAATTTATTCAGTCCCTAGTTAAGGGTCCGTCTGTCTCAAGTTATTGCGTAATTAGCTAACCTAACAACATCTTATAGTGACCATATCAATATTAAAAATCTTTTATGTTTTAAATACATAGATTGACTTGGCAAGAACAATATGTCATTTATTGAGGTTGGCGAATAGAGTTAAGTTAAAAGTCATCACCATTGTTAGAAGAAATATCATCATCGCTCAAGTTGCCATCACCAGGAATAATATTAATATTGGTAAATCCAATTGAGCATGCCTTCGCATTAAAAATAACGTATAGCATGATTATACGGAATATTTTAAAGTAGTTTAAATACATTTTGACTGCACTATCGGCTTCAACACCCTCAAAAACCATGAAAATGACACCTATGATGAAAAAATTGATACCTACTTCAGCCGCCATCTCGGATTTACATTTCGACAGCACTATCGGCTTCAACGCCCTCGAAACCCATGAAAATGACACCCATGATGAAAAAATTTATACCTATTGCAGCCGCCACCTTGGATTTACATTTCCACAGCACTATCGGCTTCAGCACCCTCGAAAACCATGAAAATGACACCCATGATGAAAAAATTGATATCTATTGCAGCCGCCATCTTGGATTTACATTTCGACAACACTGTCGGCTTCAACACCCTCGAAAACCATGAAAATGGCACCCATGAAGAAAAATTGATATCTATTGCAGCCGCCATCTTGGATTTACATTTCGACAGCACTATCGGCTTCAACACCCTCGAAACCCATGAAAATGATACCCATGATGAAAAAATTTATACCTATTGCAGCCGCCACCTTGGATTTACATTTCGACAGCACTATCGGCTTCAACACCCTTGAAAACCATGAAAATGACACCCATTATGAAAAAATTGGTACCAACTTCAGCCGCCATCTTGGATTTACATTTCGAGAGCACTATCGGCTTCAACGCCCTCGAAAACCATGAAAATGATACCCATGATGAAAAAATTTATACCTATTGCAGCCGCCACCTTGGATTTACATTTCGACAGCACTATCGGCTTCAGCACCCTCGAAAACCATGAAAATGACACCCATGATGATAAAATTGATATCTGTTGCAGCCGCCATGTTGGATTTACATTTCGACAGCACTATCGGCTGCAACACCCTCGAAAACCATGAAAATGATATCCATGATGAAAAAATTTGGTACCTACTTCATCCGCCATCTTGGATTTTTATTTCGACAGCACTATCGGCTTCAACACCCTCGAAGCCCATGAAAATGACACCCATGATGAAAAAATTGGTACCTACTTCAGCCGCCATCTTGGATTTGCATTTCGACAGCACTGTCGGCTTCAACACCCTCAAAAACTATGAAAATGACACCCATGATGAAAAAATATATACCTATTGCAGCCGCCACCTTGGATTTACATTTCGACAGCACTTTTGGCTTCAGCACCCTCGAAAACCATGAAAATGACACCCATTATGAAAAAATTGATACTCAGTTCGGCCGCCATCTCGGATTTACATTTCGACAACCCTATCGGTTTCAACACCCTCGAACACCATGAAAATTTCAGCCATGACAAAAAAATTTATACTACTTACTTTAAGTACGTACTACTATTATTTATTCTGTGCTTTTAAAATATTTTAATAAATAAAATCTCTTATTATTATTATAATCAAGTATTTAAGAAATTTGGTTATACGAATATTGTGTATTTGTACAGCGATCTTTTTGAGCCGCTGCAGACAACCGAAATAATGTCAACTCACGACGGCGACTGACGGCGAACTAATATATACAGTAATCTATGGCGATGGCGAACTGAGTTAGTGAGTAAACTACTCTGTGGCTGTAGCTCCCCATTTACAGAAATAATTTTATACAAGGCTACCAAATCAACGAAAATTTCGCCATATTACATCCGAAAAAAATTAATTATAGCTAAACAAAACAAAATGTCACTGCCATTTACATTCAGTGGCTTGCCACATGATAGATGAAGAAATTAAAAAATAGATTGAGTTAAACAATTGATATTTTCACAAGTTATAGTGTTTACAAACCTTGGGGACATGATAAATCCACACCATAAGCCACTAAATCCCCTTTTTTATTTAAAAATAGCAATTAATCGATTAAAAAAAAATATTAATAAGTTCAACAATCATTTATCTTTCAACAATGTGCTTTTTATATCATTTATATGTATAATATGATTGCTGGATACGATTTCATGCGACAAAACGTTGTAATTTTGATTTTAAGGCGTTAGTAGAACATACCCACGCGCTTTGCGCTCGGCATGCAATATGCTTGGATCTTTCATAAAAGCGCAAAGGATCCATTTCTGAAATAAGCAAACAACAACCTTGAACGCATACGAAAAAGACAAATAAGAATACGAAAAAAGCTAGGCATTGAAATAAGCAAACTAGTTTCATATTTTTGAGGGTATAAAGCATAAAACCATATATTTTTATATGTTTTACTTACCGTTTAGTATTTTATTTTGAACCCTGAATGTTACACTTGTTTTTCTGTTACCGGTGGTTTACACTCGTTAAAAATAACCTCAAATATATTTAATAGATGTGAATGAACATGGTTAAATTATTTACGTTCGGAAATAACAAAAATAATTCTTCGCATATAAGGTATTTCATAAGATCAAGTCTTTCATTAGGCTAGAGAAAAATCATAAACATTTGTGTCCATATATGACTTGGTATGCGGTAAAGTGTTAATTAATATTTATACGAGTATGACTATTTGCGCGTGAAAGCAAAAGTACTAATTGGCAATACGTCAGTAATTGTAGCAATTCATTATTTAATAAATTCCGATGCCGAAGATACAGTTGTGTTGCTTTTGCTTTATGCGTTATATATACAAAATTTGCATTGTTTTTTCAACGCCACTTACTCCAAAAACCAAAATCAGTTCACTGCTTCTATTTACTTTCGATCGATTAAATGCTGTAAGGAGAATATAAACATTTTTCGGAATGGCAACCTCTCCTGGGTGTGCTAGTTTTGCATGAGGTTCCTCGTGAATACAAAATGGCATATAAATATAAAATGCCCCACTTAATAGCTGCAAACTAGCATCAGCTTTATCAGTGAGAGGGAGCAAGTAAAACACCCGCTCTCAAACTAAAGTATATTTGACAATAAACCATCGTTTTTTTTATAGGATCGGATGACAAACGAGCACACAGTCCACCTGATGGTAAGTGGTTGTTGTGGCCCATAGACATCTACATTTATCCTCGTTTGCGAATCAAAATGCAGATGCGTTGTCACCCGTGAGGATTAAGATGGAATGTCTCTTTTCCAGTAAAAAGGGTCTCCTGTTCTCTACACTCACCATACGAAACACAGCAGTGGCTGCTATTTAACGCTAGTATTCTGTGAGAGCGTGGTCCTTCCCCGGTCGAGCCGACCCATTCGTGCTACAACTACATACATACATATAATCACGCCTTTTTCTCGTAGGGGTAGGCAGAGACCACTTCTTTCCACTTGCTACGATCCTTACATACTTGTTTCGCTTCGTCCACTTTCATGATTCCCTTCATACATGCTCTACGGTTTAGGGTACTCTTGACCTGGCCTTTTTTCAAAACGTCTCTGATTTGGCCTAGAAATGTCCGCCTAGGTCGACCCCTTCCAACACTTTCATTCACACTCGCATTATACACTTTTTTCGTCAATCGTTCTTCATTCATTCTCTCATATCATCTCATCTCAGCATACCTTTCTCAATTTTTGTCACTACATCTTCTTCAGACCACAACGTTTCCTTATCTCACTATTTCTTATCCTGTCACTCAGTTTAACTCCTATCATACTTCTTAATGCTCTCATCTTGACTGCATTTATTCTGCTTTCATGTTTCTTCTGCCATACCCAACTTTCGCTTCCGTACATGAGTGTCGGAGCCAACACCCCCTCACGCACAGCCAAACGAGCCTTGTTAGACACCTTCCGACTGCTCATAAAGGAGTGCAAAGCTCCATTCACCATGTTTCCTGCATTCACTCTTCTTTCGATATCACTTTCACACTTTCCATCTCTTGTAAAACTTTGAACCCAGATACACAAACTCTTTCACCTGTTCAATTTGTTCATTTCCAATCACGATATTGCAGTCTGTCACTGCCTCATCTTTTTCAAACACCATCACTTTCGTCTTCCTTACATTCATCTTCATTCCCTTTCTAACAAAAGATCCACTCATAGCAGTTACCATCTCCTGCAACTCCTTGGCTGAAGACGCAAGTAATACTTGGTCAGCAGCATAGAGAAAACATTTGACGAGTAACTCATTCATTCTTAACCCACTTTCATTCTCTTTTAAATCTGTCAAACAATTGTCCATGAACAGATTAAACAGCCACGGTGACGCTACACATCCCTGTCTAACACCTTTTTCGATATTAAACCATTCAGTGTATGCCCCGTTTATCCTTACACAAGCACTATAATCCCTATAAAGAGATTGCAATGCCCGTATGAGGATACTGCTCACACCGTTCACGGACAGTGCTGACCACAATTCATTCCTAAACATTCTATCATAGGCCTTTTCTAGATCAACTATACTACATAATATAGCTGCAGCACGGCTCTACCACGTTAAATCATAGTTCTACGCCGTATCAGCTCAGAACTGAGATACTCCACCTTTACGCCCGCGAACATATAATATAAATATGAAATGATTAGAAAAGTATTTCACTTTTCAACTTTTACGTCAACCAGAGAGCAAATTGAACACCCACTCTCACACTATATATTTTCGACAGTAACCTCTTAATGAATTTTGATCTCACTTCTCAGAAGTGGAACAAATTACTGTTCGTATCTGCTTCAGATTCTCAAGTAAAACTGGTATAGAATTCCATTAGCCATCAAGTCCACCCTTTGAAACCCTCACTTAAGGTATTTGCAGTAAAGAATAAAAAAATCATCTCGGCACCTAAGAACTCACCCATTGCAGTGATTATAAGATAAATCTTTCTAGCTATCCATAACTGTTTGCCATGTCCACCCAATATCATCCCGTGGTTGTCACAAAAGTCGACGGAGGGACAGTAAAACAGTAGATTTGCAGAAGCATTTCCCTGATAACAACTTTTGGTATAATAAGGAATCTGCAGTTGCCAACCCACCAGTATCTATAGGTGCAGCTTTTGTTCAGCAGTAAAGTTTTAATGTGCTTTAATCAATGAATAAATAATGTATAACAGTTAGTGCTCTCTACATGAGTCCCATATTTAGCAATAGATTGAGGAAGACTGCCATAGATCATAGCCATAGTATATGTCATAGCTTATTGTGTCGTTAAGTCGTTTTCGCTATGGTTGGATAAATTTATGGATATCTCCCACTGGGCAGGTGTTTAGCCCTGGATGCAATCAATGCTTCGTGTTATAAATATAACACGAAAAAAAATCGTATCCGTTCCGTTGGTAGTGTATTTTCTCGCCTTTTTGCCGGTGCCTAAATGGTGCACGTTTGAACACGACCGAATGACTGAACAAAAGATACCACTGTCGCTCACGACAAGTAAATGATTTTTCAAATATTGAAGTATCTCATTTTAGGAACCTATCTCTTATTAGGCACCTTTATCCCTATTATTTGCGCAAGGGCGCACAACGGCGGTGTGGATTGCATTTAGCGTGGTGAGTGATGACAGCACCGCTACGCTGTTATATAAATTATTTCACTAGGTAACATAGCGTGAATTTCTTTTGTAATTAGCTATAATAACTAGTTATAAAACAAAGTTTAAGTGTTAAGGACTTTTATAGACTTGATCTAGACTTCTTATGAACTTCTCGTCCGTTACAAATAGAAATTTTATTCTTTTAGCATAATATAACATTATTGCTTAAGAAATATGTTAGTTAGATTATTTCTTTAAAGTAAATTTACTTCATTATTAAAATCCCTTAACTATTCAATATGCTGAAAACAGCAACAATCGCACAAAACAACATTCACAGCAACATCTACAGCACTCACGCGTTCTAACCTATCCTAACCTTATATAAAAACCGGTTAATATGACAGATAAGTAGGCATAACGCAGTGTTCCTATTGGATTTTAAACCCATAACCCGCGACCGACCGGGTTATATTAATAAATATAAATAATAATATATTAACGAAATATATAAACATTTCTTTTGCAAATGCTGACCTCATCTGCACGCAATACATCTTGTGGTTTGTAGAACGAGGATCTGGCGACTGAAAAATGACACAAAGTCCACACAAAGAATTAGAACCCTATTTACACACAGAAAGCAGCGATCAGTAAATTCGGCATAAAGTGTATAGACAAATTCTCCAGGTGACTCATTTCAACTCATGCTATGAACTTAAAAATACTGTTAATGATGAAGAAGAAATAGAAAATATGCATGTCCTATAATCATTTCCAACGTGCCACCGTTCGTTGGAAAGGTATCATTAATTTAAAGTATAATAATGTTATTTATTTTGACTACATCAACATTGCGTTTGAACTAAAGTTTTCCGCTATCAAAGCAACTGTGAGTTTGCAAAGCAAGCAGCCTTTGAAATAGTGACCCTAAAGTGTTTGAAGCAAAACATTTATTTTGAAAAGAAAATGGTAAGTGATCTTTTTAAGGTTCCGTTTTTCCTTCTTGAGATACGGCACTCATAAAGAAATATTAAAATTATGTTAATAACAAACTTTACAAAATGTATCGAAAGCAAAAACAAAAATTTATTTCAAATTTAAAAATTTAGCGTGAAAAGATAGTAATATATCTCCTAATAATTCAAAAATGACAGACCTGTGGGTCAATACGTTTTATCAGACTATCATTACCGTAGTATAACAATTCACGTTGGAATCCATCTCCGAGAGCTGGCAAACGGTATTACTGGCACAAATTATATTTTGAAACGTATAAAATTTTTCGACGGATTTTACAAGATCAATGTGTTCACATTTTTTATGAAACACTGGTATATGGGATTGTTAAATCTCCATGTAGAGATGGTTTTAGAATGTCCACTACCTCACATCATCCCATGGGTGATGCAAGAGGCGACAAGGATAAACTGAACCAGTATATCGACAACAGCATATTCCTGATAAGTGCCACTTAAAAAAAACTGCGGTTGCCAAGTCGCTTGCCAAGCATGGCAATTATCGCAAGTATCCCTCTATGAGTTTTATGTTTTTTTCGTTTCTTTTTGAAGTGTAAAGTTACCCCCACACAATTTACTCCTGTATCGTGGAGGTAGTTTACAAACATAAATTGCACGAGGACAAACATCCACAATAGTTCAGGAGCAGACATTTTAAAGGCTGTAATGGTTATAGTAAATGTTGTAAATGATTGATTGTATGAATGATTTTCATCGAAGGACAACAATAATCGAGGCACGGTAACCAGATAAGGTTAAGTATAACTAACTTGCTGTGCCCCGCGGTTTCACCCGCGTCATCACGTGTCCGAGGTGCGCGACATGACCTAGTTCAAGCATTTTATAACGGCTAGGGCTTAAGCATCGTTCGCGCGCCCAGCCAAGTATTGAATTATTTTAATTTTACATTATCTTTTAAACTATGCGTCCAAATAACATGGTATAAAGAACAAAGTTTATCTTCATAAAATTGTCTTGATGATAAAATAACTTTCGTTCGTAAGGAAAAATTGGCCATGCCTAATAATAACGCTCATAAATTACTTTTAAATATTCAATATTTTTTTGTCACAAAATACCAAATTATGGCTTATATATAAGAAATAGACATATGGTATCGCGGACTTTTTTTTACAGATGAGTTCTTACCCCTCAGGATTGAGATGGAATGCCTCGTTTCCAGTAAAAAGGGATTCCGGTTATCTACACTCACCTATTGATCACAGCAGCATCAAGCTACTATTTTACGCGATATTGTGTGAGAGCGCTAATCTACGCCGGTCGAGACAAACCATTCGTGCTACAACCATAATGTAACTACAGCGTAGTTCCACCACATTTTAAATATATGTTTTGTATATTTGTGACATTGTTGTGTACTGTATTTTGTTTATTTAATATGAAATAGTATTATAATGAAATAATATTAATGTGAATCTTATTTCACTATATTAAAAGGCGACTATGGGAAACACATTAAGACTTCGATAGGTAACAGTATGAAGATCTTGTATGCGGCAGAAATAAATAGCCCAGACTGGCAGCAAGTAGGAGCATCATAGGTACAAGACATCTTATACTGCGGATGTTAATCCGCTTACCAATCATGGTGATGAAGGCAAACCTTCTCTACAAAGGGAGAGTTAAAGGTCTAGCAGTGGACTTTTAAAGACTATTGGTAATGATAGGGTAAAATAATGCCTTGCCTACACACGGTGTTGTGACTACCTGTTAACTTGGGAACATGACACTGTCAACCTACAGATGGCATAATTTATATTATACTCCATTTCAAATAATCAAGCTTTAATCATCGCTCAGATTGTTGCACACATGACAAACCTTTCATGAATATTAAAAGGTGCTAAGAACCCATTATTTAAGCATCTTCGATACCAAATCAAACACAGTTTGTTGTTGGATGCCTGTGAAGAAACATTATTGGGTATAGCAGTTTAAAAATAGTGATACATAATTTCAAAACATATTTATAATGACTAAATTTTATTATAAAAAAATGATGTCAATTAATGTATAATAAGTAGCATCTTTTAAATATCATCTAGACAATAAAACGTGAAATTGCCAACCCGCCTGTCAAGTGTGGCAACTATCACAAAGAACCATAATATGCAGATGACTCATGATCATGCTTTGTGGCATTCCTTGGTAAGGCAGTTCAGTAGTGGATTTGTAATGTGCTGGAATGACAATAATGGTGATGATAAATTGCACCGATTGGTAATGGAGAGCACTGTTACCTCAATATCAGTACCAGGAGTATGCATAATAATAAGCATAATAATGATTATGGTCAAATATTTTATGTGTCCATTCCATTGCCGCAAGACATATTTTGAAAAGGCTTGTAACCAGTAATTAATAATAATCGATTAAATTTAATGAATATTTTACGATAAAATTTCAATGCAAAAATTAAAATTCAATATTCAATTAGAAATTTATACTAATCAACAATGACTATACGGCATAGTAGTGGCGGTTAAGAATATCCACTACCCCCTATATCTTCCCGTGGGTGGCGTAAGAGGCGATAGCGGAAAACAGGCAGGAGATGGGCAGTAGCATCTTCCTGATAACAGCAAAATTACAATAAAAAACTGCGGTTGCCAACCCGCTCGCCAAGCGTGGCAACTATGGCAATTACCTCCCATGATGAGAGTAACAATGAGACGGCCCCCAGTCCCCGGCGGCCCCGCTATTCCTGGCTACAGTGGCGACCATTGTAAGGGCAGGATAGGAGGTGCTAAGAATCTTCGGTGGAGGTTCGGTTGCCACCTAAGACGACTCGACCTGGCAACATACAACGCACATACCCTGAGGACAGACGAGAAGATCGTGGGGCTGGAAGAAGAGATAGACAAGTTACGCTGGCATATTTTAAGATTATCCAAGGTCAGAAGCGAGGGGGAGGCCACGGTAATCCACGAATCCGGCAACTTGCTCTGTCACCGGAAGGGCGACCATCTGTCCCAAGGAGGTGTCGGATTTATGGTCCACAAGTCTCTAGTTAACGACTTTGTAAAGATTGAGAGTGTGTCGACGAGGGTTGCGTACCTTAAACTCAGAATCACCAAACGGTATTCGCTGAAGGTCATACAGGTTTACGCACATCCCGATGAGGATACGAAGGAAATGTATGAGAATAATTCTAGAGCCATGTATTCCTCCAAAACTCAATATACGGTGTTAATGGGAGACTTCAATGCAAAACTAGGCACAAGAGAGAACGGTAAGCTGAAAGTAGGGAAATTTGGAATAGGGCAACGGAAAGTAAGGGGCCAGCAGTTGGCCGACTTCATGGAGAAAGAGGAAATCTTAATGATGAACTCTTTCTTCCAGAGGCTTTTTACTGGAAACGAGGCATTCCATCTTTGTCCTCACGGGTGACAACGCATCTGCATTTTGATTCTTAATCGAAGATAGATGTAGATGTCTATGGGCCACAGCAACCACTCACGATCAGGTGGACTGTGTGCTCGTTTGTCATCATTATCCTATAAAAAAAGAGGCGGCCCCAGATGAAGTGAGCCTGGTTGAGCCCCGACGGTTCGACAAAAAATGAGTTGAATTCATTATGACGACCAGAGGACAACTGTTCAGTGATGTCTTCGTGATCGCGAGGGTGAAAACTGGTAGCGATCACAGAATGGTTTGAGGAACAGTGGACCTAAACGTTGAGCTGGAGAGGTCACGTCTGATGAATTCAACGCTCTGTCCCTCTCGTACTCTATTCCATAGTCCCGAAACCTTTCAGCTTAAGTTTTAAAACCGTTTTCAGTGCCAAGAAGACTGCAATGAAGTGGACGATATGAATAACAAGCTCGTGAAAACTGTCCATGCGGTCGGAGCTAAGTTCTGCAAGACCCGCCGCAGAAGAACACAAAAACTCTCCGATCACTCTCTTAATCTCATGGCTCTTAGACGGGAGATAAAGCTACAGTCTTCAACAGATTTGACAGCATACAGGCAACTGAACAGACAGATCTCTAAATGCATGCGGCGGGACTTACGCAACTACAATACAGCCTGTATTGAAAAAGCGATCAAGCGGAACCGAGAATCCAAAGTTTTTGCCAGACATCTATCCGCCAGAAAGAGCCAACTATCAAAGCTGAATACCGAGTGTTGCAGCATCGTTTCCGGGACACCCGAGATTTTGAGTCAGATTGAGAGGTTCTATGGGCAGCTGTACACGTCATCGTTGGAGCTACGCGCAAGTGTTAGTAATGATCCAAGAGAGAGAGTCTCATCCGACACTCTTCCGAAGATAACCCGGAAATCAGTCTGAAAGAGATTACAATGGCTCTCCAGCACCTTAAAAACGGCAGGGCCCTAGGTGAGGATGAAATTACGGCGGAGCTTTTGAAGACAGGTGGAAAACCGGTACTTGAAGTCCTTCAGAAGCTCTTTAATTCCGTCCTCCATTGTAACACTATTTCGGAGGCGTGGAGCAGAAGTGCGGTGGTCTTGTTCTTCAAGAAACGCGACAACGCTTTCTAAAACAATTACAGACCAATTTCTCTTCTGAGCCGCGTCTACATGCTATTTTCGAGAGTCATTACGAATCGTCTCGCACGCAGACTTGACGACTTCCAACTTCCCGAACAAGCCGGTTTCTGAAAAGGCTTTAGTACCATGAACCATATACACACTCTTCGACAAATTGTACAGAGATCTGATGAGTACAATTTGCCACTATGTCTGGCGTATGTGGACTATAAAAAAGCGTTTGATTCCGTTGAAATTTGGAAGGTGCTGCAGTGCCTTCAGTGGTGCCAAGTTAACTCTCAATATATCGAAGTGCTTAAGTGCTTGTACATTAGGGGTACGATGGGTATCCGAGTAAAGAACCAGAGTACGAAACCTATCCAATTGCAGAGAGGTGTATGTCTTACCTCTTTGCAATTGGATAGGTTTCGTGAGGTTATATCCCCGAAACCCTTCACCGCTGCATCGGAAGACGTTTTCAAGCTTCCGGAATAGAATAGAATAGAATAGAATAATTTTTTATTCAATAAAGATCACATGTGTAATACTTATTGAAAGTCATTTTTTACTTTACCACTGGTTCGAAAAGAAAAACCTCTGTCCTGGGAAGAACCAGCAAGAAACCCAGCGGGACTTTTTTTTTAAAGCAAATTTTACAATAATGGTTGTACTAACTATATAAGTACAAAATTTATTTTAGAAACAGCTTGGAAGCGATCACCTCATTCCCAGGGGTTATTATCAACCATGTATTCATTTATACTATAATAATCCTTTTTATACAGTTTCAACTTAACAAAACATTTAAACTTGCTAATGGAGAGAGCCTGTACACTTTCCCGGACCTTGTTGTAATAGCGTATACATTGCCCCAAGAGTGAATTACTGACTCTGTGGAGTCGAGAAACTGGTATCACTAACTTGTGTTTGTTCCTAGTGTTTACAGAATGCACATCACTTTTTTTACTAAAACTACCTTTGTTTTTGTGAACATACATTAAATTTTCGTAAATATACTGAGAGGCCAAAGTTAATATATTTATTTCTTTTAATTTATCTCTAAGAGACTCTCTCAGTTTTAGGTTGTAAATAGCTCTAATGGCCCTCTTCTGTAAAACAAAAATAGTTTCTGAATCAGCCGCATGTCCCCATAGCAAAATCCCATAAGACATTATGCTATGGAAATAACTGAAATAAACTAATCTAGCTGTCTCGACACTAGTGAGACCTCTAATCTTTTTTACAGCATAGGCTGCAGAACTTAGTCTGCTTGCTAGTTTGGATATATGGGGGCCCCACTGAAGCTTTGCGTCGAGAGTGATGCCAAGAAAACAGTGGATTCAACAGGGCTCAGTTCTTCTCCATTTAAAAACTCATTGGTACTCAGATTTCTAACATTCGTTGTTGTAAATTTAATACATTTAGTTTTATTTCCGTTTAAATGTAAATTATTAACGTTAAACCAATGCACTAATTTTGATATAGCATTATTCACTTCGTCACATTTAAATGATTTACGTTTAAGTTTAAAAATCAAAGAAGTATCATCAGCAAATAATACTATATCATGATTATCCTCTACAATAGAAGGTAAGTCATTAATATACACTAGAAACAGGAATGGGCCGAGAATTGAGCCCTGAGGGACACCCATTAGTACAGGTGAGCCGGAAGAACGTTTACCATTAATAATAACTTTCTGCATTCTATTACTTAAATATGAAATTATAAGTTTAAGCGCTATGTTCTTGACACCATAGTACTGTAGCTTCCTGATTAATGTCTCATGGTGAACGCAGTCGGAGGCCTTGGAAAAGTTACAAAATATACCCAAAGCATCCTCTGAATTCTCCCATGCACAAAAAATATGTTTAATAAGCTCAACTCCAGCGTCAGTTGTTGAGCGACCCCTTGTAAAACCGAATTGATTTCTATGTAGCAATTTATTAAGATTAAAGGACTGGAAATGATACGGTATTAACATCAATGGCGAGTACACCACTCACCTTCTATTTGCCCTTGATATAATCCTTATGGCAAAATCGCTGGAGAACCTAAGCACTATGCTCAATGGCCTCAATAGTGTCTCCCAACGGATAGGTCTTAAGATGAAAATGGACAAACCAAAAATCATGTTTAACGTCCATGTCACACCTATGCCGGTAGTTGTTGGGAGCACTATGTAAACTCGAAGTTGTTGACGAGTATGTTTATTAGGAACAAATAGTCCGACTAGGTAAGTCCAACTTTGACCGAGAGGTCAATCGACGGATTCAAGTCGGCCGTGCAGCGTTCGGGAAGCTACGACACATCTTCTTGTCAGACATACCTTAAAACCTTAAAACGAAATTGTACAACCAGTGCATATTGCTAGTGATGACTTACGGATCTGAGACGTGGTCCTTTACTGCTGGCCGTATAAAGGAGTTCAAGGTCGCTCAGCGAGCTATGGAGAGGGCTATGTTAGGAGTTTCTCAGCGTGATAAACTTAGGAATGAGGATATCCGTAGTAGAACCAGAGTAACCGACATAGCCCAACGGATTAGTAAGCTGAAGTGGCAGTGGGCCGGCCATCTAGCTCGAAGAACCGATACCCGATGGGGAAGAAAGGTTCTCGAGTGGCAGCGTCGTACCGGTAGGCGAAGTGTAGGGCGACCCCCCACTAGATGGAGTGACGACCTGTTGAGACATGCAGGAAGTCGATGGATGTAGGTGGCTCTGGGCCGTGCTTTGTGGCATTCCTTGGGAAAGGCCTATGTTCAGCTGTGGACTAATGAAAGGCTGTAATGATAATGATGAACATTACAAACCTGTATTGGCATTTAATTGAATATAGAAAGTTAAAAAAAATATTATGAAAGATGTTTATTTAGTACCAACACAATAATATAATACAAGTTTCTATATTATTTAACAATAAAATTAAAAGAAATGAATCGGATTTATACAATAAAACCAAATTATTAGTAGAAAAATATGCTTTCATATTTGCGCACAATCCGTCCACAGTCGTGGATAAATAAATAAAAATATGACCATAACTGAAATTGGAAGTCGTCATCTTTGTGACATTTAAAAAAAATTAAATATGACATTTTCCTTATTTTTCCATTCGAAGAATACTCTTAATATCTGGATAGGATTTATTTCCCTTCGCACAATTTTTTGACCGATTGTTAATCATAACAAAGCTCGGGATTTTCTTTCGTCGAGGACGTTTCATTAAATTACAATTACTTACCTAGTTACCTAATACGCCCTTATATATTGTTAAAGGAATAGAACTTATACTCTTGTACTTTCATGTTATAAAATAATTTTGCATTTATGAACATAAACTATGAGTTATTTTTAGTAAATTATAATTACTCTATATTCCTAACAGCTTGTGGAAGTCTACTGCTGAATATAGGCATCTCTCTGTGTAGAGAGGATTTGCGTTAATCTTCACAACATAGATGATAAACTCATCTAGGTAATATTTATTTTTTATTGCACTATTTAGACATTTTTTACACAAATTCAAATCAGTTATGATTCAAGTGAAATAGTAGAAATAATATGAAGTAAAGTATAATGACATGACTAAGTATTCAAGCTTAGGATTTCTTGTATTTACGCGAATACTACACATTAAATTAAACGATTTTTACGAATTCTATCGCGTTTAATTAAACTTTTTATTTTCCTATGTTTCGGGTGCTTTAGAGCACCCATGGTCGTGTGGGACAAAAGTGTTTGACGTCTCGATGTCATAGTTAGCCCGGTAACTTTCAGTTTTTTTTATATACATTTATGGGCCGATCTGCGCAGAATAAGTTTATAGTATCTTGAAGTCTTGCAGTGGTATACTTGGGTTTGGCTTCAATTTTATGAATTATAGGGTCCTAAGCGGATGGTAGCACCCATTCACTTTCTGTATTGAAATAAGGATGCTTTTTAATTTCAATTGCCTCGCGAATCATACTTGGTAGGAATTGGTGTTGTTTTGCGAGTATTTTTGGTCTATCAGATCTAATGAAATGGCGGGGACGATCTTGAACATGTTCACAGACTGCAGACTTCCCGGAACGACGGTTCATCAAGTCAGCTCTATGTTCTCTTCCGCGGGTTTTTATAGATCGTTTTGTTTGTCCTGTGTAAGAGAGACCACAATCGTAATCCAGCTTGTACACTCTTGCATCTTGTAGAGGGATATGACACTTGACTGATGGTAAAAATTGACTAGTCTTCTTCAGTGACGTGAAGTATTTCTTAATGGAATTAATTTCTTAATGGAACTTGCTTCAAGATGTAGCCAACCTTGTCTGTGACTCGTCTGACATAGAGTAGTACAGCAGGCACACGCTCGAGTGTGGCTGTCTTCACTCGGTATCTGTGACGTAAGCCCGCCGAAGCTCGTTGTCTTGCAATACTTACTTGACCTGCTGAAGCTCGGCGGCCAAATGTTTTTGTCACAGATCCCTCGTGGTCTCTGAAACAAAGATGTTCCCACAATAGGTAACTGTGATGGATGATGGTGAGATTCACAATTTAAATATCGGTTGATATGGGTCTTTTTCCTATACACAATGTGACTTTGGACCAGGATTTAGGATGACTAAAACATCTAAAGCTAAAGAACTGTTTGCCTCTAACTACTTTGTGAATTGTGTTTTAGGGTTTATGGAATTAAAGTGGACTAAAAATGCAGTTACTTTCTCAGATGGTAAAATTGTGAGTATCGTCTACGTAGAGTCAACCGGGGCAAGTGTGACATAAATTAATTAAAACGAAAACAAACATTTAAATACTTCTACTCTGTAAGGGTTTAACGTAGATAATTCCGTTTCAAAACATCGATTATTAAGTGGTTGTTTGTTTGATCAAACATTTTAATATCTATAAGTAGCATTTTGTAATTTGAGGCAGTTAAAACTAATTAAGGTGGAAGACCGTCACACTTACCCCATCAATGGGGCAAGTGTGACAGTACGCTTCTTTTTGTAGTTACTTTATTATTATCTGTAATTTTCGAGAAAATTGATGAGATGATACTAATGTTAATATATTTTATGAACTATTAGAACGATTTGAACGTCCATTTTTATGTAACAATGGATTTTCCCCCGTTTGAGGTAAGTGTGACAGTTTTTGACCGATATAGTGATGTGCCTATAAATGGATTTATGTATCACTTGCCCTAAATGTTTTGAAAGAGTAATAAAAACAAGGCTAAGTGAAAAATAACTTTAAATCAGAGACCTTAATAATCAATAATAAAATAATATAATCTTTGGTATGTACTTGTATTATACTATTTCTGTTGAATAAAAACATTATTAATAAATATATTATTAACTTAAAAGATTTTTTAAATGTCGATCGCGGCTTCAATATTGGTTTTGTATGGATATTATTTATTAGGCTGTATCGTAAGAATGTGCGTTGATTTTTCCTTTTTGCTTCTAAAATTTTTGTTTTTTTTTTCTCGACTGAATTGATTTACTTGAACACTTCCAGAATCGCTGTCACTGATAATGTCTACTATATCAGAGCCTGAATGCGTACTCAAAACCAAAACCATACCGTTCCATGGTGTGGAACATTGCAGCCATATTTTTTTCCAAGTTTGAGTTTAACGCTGTTGACCTACCATGAGTGTTCGATTTCACACCTCGATCACCATTTACGTGTGCGATTATGGTTGTTCTAGGGACACCGTAAACCATGACTGCCTTAAACGGTGTCATATATTGCTCCCGTATAGCTTTGATAACCTCCAGCAGAATTTCTCGAGAGTATTTATCAGATTTTTTTCTTATATAGTTTTTTACCATCTAAATGAAACAAAATATACATAAATGATGCTTTTTCTATAATTAGTTTTAGGCTAAAAGCATACCCCATGAACTGATATGTTCACCCTTTTGACACCCCCCCCCTCGATATCTAAAAACCATAAGTTTTTTATTTGTATTATATATATATATATATATATATATATATATATATATATATATATGCATTTTAAATTTAATTAAAATCAGATAAGTCTACAAAACATACCTCACTGTACATACAAAACCATATCACCGTACGTACAAAAACATATATACATACAAATACAAGTACAAACTAACATACAAACAAAAAATCGTAAAATGTGACTCTGAGATCTCACACGCTTCGCTCGCTTATTTATTAAGTATAAATATAAAAGTAAATACTTAAATATAAATACATAGAAGAACACAGGTAAATACCACCCTCGTTTTTTGAAAGTTGGTTAAAAAATAGGCTGTCCCATCACTAGTTACGATATTCTCATACAAGATGACCGGGGTAAGCGTGATACTGTCACACTTACCCCAATGTTAGGTATTAGGTGACCAAGTATAACTGTATCCGTATTTCAAGGAATAGTCGATTTCAGGTCTCAAAAACATATTACACTATAAGTATCAATATTATTCTTTATCACTCACCTTGTATCTTATTTAAAATAACTGAAAGACGTATCGAAAAACTTAAAAACTTCGGCTCTTAAAATTGCGCGGGCTTTCGCTAGTTGAGTAGTTTTAAAAAAATGATTTCTGTCGATAAAATAGTTTAAGTTACTTTTAGTTAGTAAGTACTTAACTGTCGGTATAGTCAATAACGTAAAAGTTTCTGCGTTGTTCAATAGATGGTATTTAACCAAAAACCGCATTTAGGCCGCATAATTTGCATTTGTCACACTTGCCCCATTGTCACACTTGCCCCAGTCTACCTTACCACTTGTAGAATATTGGATTTACAGGAGCAGTAAAAAGGGCTTTCCCCTCAAAGTCCTCTATGAATATGTCGGCTACTATGAAAGATATAGGTGAGCCCACCGCAAAACCGTCTACTAGTTTGTAGAACTCTTTTTTTCGCCACAGATAGCCAGATGTGAGGCAGTCTTTGAGTAATACTTCATTCACGTCGCGATTTAATACTCTGACAAAATTAAATTAAACGCGATATATATGGTTTGGTAGGGCCATACACTTTCCAAAATTAGAGTTGAAGTTAGTTGATGAGCACGTCGAAAGGAAAGAAAACCAAAGTTTTAAAGGTTTATTAAAAATTAAAGTAGTTACAATGTATTCAGATTGTAGTTTTATAATATCAGTCATTACTTTCTCAGTTTTAACAGGCAATGGAGTCATTTTGTAGACCAGAAAATCTTCATCTGAAGTAAGTGAAATGTGAACTTCAAACAAAGAGTAATCTGAAGTAACTCGCGCCTTCATGTAGGTACAGTGGTTTATAGAGAGTTTTGATGTCTTCTCTCACGATTCCCACTGGTAAAGTCAATGATTTTTACAATTTTCCAGAAATAATATCCAGTTATTCAATCAGATTTACTGGAGAAAGTAAATGCATGTCCATTGTCCTTTATAGACGTCAGTGAGAGTGTCAAAGAGCAAATCTGGCATTACTCTCATATTCTTGATAAATACGAGGGCGACACTCAAAGTTTTTAGAACTGGCCGCTTGTAAACGATATAATAAAAAATATTCAAAAATAAATGGCACTAAAATGAAATATATGAAATTTATGACTACAAATGTCAAACAATTAATACTAATGTGATTTTAAATGGGGAGAAACTGAGTCTTGTAGATACCACCAATTTTCTTGGAATCACACTAGACGCGAAGCTTCAATGGAGCCCCCATATATCAAAACTAGCAAGCAGACTTAGTTCTGCAGCATATGCTGCAAAAAAAGATTAGAAATCTTACTAGTGTCGAAACAGCTAGACTAGTTTACTTAAGCTGTTTCCATAGCATAATGTTGTTTGGTATTTTGCTATGGGGACACGCAGCTGACACTGAAATTATATTTTTATTTTACAGAAGAGGGCCGTAAGAGCAATTTATGATGTAAAGCCTAAAGAGTCGTTGCGACGAAAATTTAAGGAAATTAATATATTAACTTTGGCACAACACACAACAATAAAAGAAGTTTTATAAAAATAAGTGATATTAATTCTGTAAATACTAGGATCAGACACAAGCTGGTAGTACCAGTCATTCGACTCCATCGAGTCAGTAATTCAATTCATTCTTGGGGCGCTGTATACGCTTTTAGAACAAAAGTTCAGTAAATATACAAAATATCATTAAATCTTTAAAACAGAACTTTTAACAAAATTTACATCATTTTATGCCTTACTGACATACTAAATAATATTTCGCTTTTATCGCTGTCATATAATTAGAAAATTGGTAAATCCAATTGAACATGCCTTAACCCAGATAAGCCTACTGTCCTATATTTAGCACAGTAGAAATAAAAAAAAAATATCAGAATACCCTCTTTATCTAAGATTATTTAGTCTTATGATTTGCAGTAAGAAACGTGTCAGCTTTATTAGAAAAAATAAAAAGACAGTTATTTTAACAGTTTTTACCTTATATTTTACCTTATAAGTGTGTAATAAAAGTGCGTTGCAGACATGGCAAATGACAGGTATGTATAAAAAGTTATATTTTACTCGTGAGTTGTTTTTTTCTTTGTTAATATCTAGTTGATAACCTTAACTTTTGTACTAAATAAATATTCTAGCAAAATAATATAAATAAATTACGTATAACTTGTTACAAATACTAGCGTACTATATTATATAGGACAGTAGGATAATATACATGATTTTAGTACAATAATACAACTTTTTCTTTACAGACCGTTAGCTGCGCATGAAATTTTAGATGCTTTAGAAAATGTTTCTGATAATGAAGAAGATTATAGAGAACGACTGATATGTATTCTACCTCCTCCTGTTGATCCTGACTGTCTCACTGACGAAGATTCGGGTGAAGAAGATAATGTAACTTTGAATAATTTGCCACGAAACATTCTGCTTCAACCGGCTGAAGTAATGATTCAAGGGCAGATTATGGTGAGTGATACAGAAGAAGAACCTTCTGATTCTACAGGTCGAACTAAACGTAGGCGTACCTACGCATGGAGAAAACGGGACTTGGCAAAAAATCCCGTGAATTGGCCAGATGTTCAAGGCGCTTGCCAAGATAAGCGCCCAATTGAGTGGTTTGAAAACTTCTTAGATGAAGATGTTATTTCGTTGTTGGTGTCAGAGAGCAATAAATATGCTGTCAAAAAGAATTTGCCTGGAGACATAACCACTGAAGATATGAAATGTTTCATCGGCATATTGTTGGTTAGTGGTTATTCATGGCTCCCCCGGAAGAAGAATGTATTGGGAAAACTCCCCTGATACAAAGAATGAATTGATCAGCTCGGCTATGACTAGGGATAGATTTGACTTTATTTTTCGCCACCTTCATGTCAATGATAATCTGGATTTGCAAGACAAATACACAAAAGTACGCCCCCTAGTTACACTTCTAAATAAAAAGTTCTTAGAGTTTTCTCCTCTTAAAGAGCATTACAGTGTAGATGAGGCCATGATCCCCTACTATGGTAGACATGGCTGCAAACAGCACATAAAAGGTAAACCTATTAGGTACGGGTTCAAAGCTTGGGTTGGTGCTACACGGTTAGGGTATGTTTTATGGATGGAACCATACCAAGGTGCTACAACTATGTGCAATCCAATATATAAAGAATTGGGGCTGGGTGCAAGCGTTGTTCTCACTTTTTGCGATGTGCTGATTTCACGTGGCTTCGACCTTCCTTACCACGTAGTTTTTGATATTTTTTTTACTGGGACGCCCTTGCTGGAAGAGATAACAAAGAAAGGCCTTCGTTGCACTGGGACAGTTCGAGAAAACAGGCCATCTAGTTGTCCTCTGATTACATCGAAGTTACTGAAAAAAAAGGAACGTGGTGCTGTCGATTACAGAACGACACATGACAACACGTTCATTATTGCTAAATGGCATGACAATAATATATTCAGTATTGCTTCTAATGCTGTAGGAATAAATCCTAAACAATCTGCCAAACGCTTCTCACAAAGTGAAAAGAGAAACATTGTCATAGAAGAACCACATATGGTGTCCATCTATAACAAATATATGGGAGGAGTGGATCGGTCTGATGAAAATATTTCACATTACCGAATTGGTATACGAGGTAAGAAATGGTACATGCCGTTGCTCACACACATGATTGATCTTGCCGAACATAATGCATGGCAGTTATATAAAATAAATCATGGAAAACTGGATCATCTTGGCTTTCGCAGAAGGGTAGCAATTGCTTTGATTGAATCAAACAGAAAAAATGCCAAAAGAGGGCCTAGCCGACCCTCCCATCATGAACATGCTGATAGTCGTAAAGACCAAATGAATCATCTGGTTATTCCTCAATAGAAGCAAACACACTGTCGTCAATGTCACAAAAAATGTTTGACACGTTGCAAGAAATGTGATGTTGGAGTGTGTGTCAAGTGTTTTGAAACATATCATTCATAAATAGTGTTAATCTAGTAAATTACATATAACAATAGGTAATATAATCAATAGTTATCTAATAAACTACACTTTTTAATTACATTCTGTTTTGTCATAAATGGTCTTTTATTTTCTCTTATTATCCTACTGTCCTACATATAGGACGGCTGTTTCCCTGAAAGCCTTACACTTAATTTTTTTTTCATAATTTTTTTTATGTTGCATAAGATCTAATAAACTAAATAATGTAACTTTTTTCAAAATTTTCAGAAAATTTTAGTTTCAGGCTTATCTGGGTTAAGCGCATTAAAAAAATTACGTATAACATGATAATACGGAATTTTTTAAAGTAGTTTAAATACATCTCGACAGCACTATCGGCTTCAACACCCTCGAAAACCATGAAAATGACACCCATGATGAAAAAAATGGTACCTACTTCAGCCGCCATCTTGGATTTACATTTCGATAGTACTATCGGCTTCAACACCCTCGAAACCCATGAAAATGACACACATGATGAAAAAATTGATATCTATTGCAGCCGCCATCTTGGATTTACATTTCGACAACTCTATCGGTTTCAACATCCTCGAAAACCATGAAAATGACACCCATAATAAAAAAATTGATATCTATTGCAGCCGCCACCTTGGATTTACATTTCGACAGCACTATCGGCTTCAACACCCTCGAAAACTATGAAAATGGCACCCAAGATGAAAAAATTGATTTCAATTGCAGCCGCCATCTTGGATTTACATTTCGACAGCACTATCGGCTTCAACACCCGCAAAAACCATAAGAATGACACCCATGATAAAAAAATTAATATCTATTGCAGCCGCCATCTTGGGTTTACATTTCGACAACCCTATCGGCTTCAACTCTCTCGAAAACCATAAAAATGACACCCATGATGAAAAAATTGGTACCTAATTCAGTCGCCATCCTGGCGACCTACCTATTGCAGCCCCCATCTTGGATTTACATTTCGACAGCATCAGCTTCAACACCCTCGGAAACCATGAAAATGACACCCATGATGAAAAAAATGGTACCTTCTTCAGCCGCCATCTTGGATTTATATTTCGACAGCACTATCGGCTTCAACACCCTCGAAACCATGAAAATGACACCCATGATGAAAAAATTGGTACCTAATTCAGCCGCCATCTTGGATTTACATTTCGACAGCACTATCGGCTTCAACACCCTCGAAACCCATGAAAATGACACCCATGATGACAAAATTGATATCTATTGCAGCCGCCATCCTGGAATTTAATTTCGACAACCCTATCGACTTCAACTCTCTCAAAAACCATGAAAATGACACCCATGACAAAAAAGTTTATTCTACTTACTTTTAGTACGTACTACTATTATTTATTCTGTGCTTTTAAAATATTTTAATAAATAAAATCTCTTATTTTTATTATAATCAAGTATTTATCTTTTTTAGCAGCTTTACCCTTTCGCTGTCCCGTGCACTACATATAGGGCACTGCTATTGTCTAACTATTGTGTCTGGAAACCGGACAGTGAAAGTGTTAAACAACCGAAACAATGTCCACTCACGACGGCGACTGACGCCAGTATCCCAAAACACAGATTACTGTATACCAGCAAACATAGTATATTATCTATGGACGCCGAACTGAGTGAGTGAGTAAGCTACTCTGTGGCTGTAGCTCCTCATTTACAGAAATAATTTACATACAAGGCTACCAAATCGCCATTTTAGAGCCGAAAAAAATTAATTATAGCTAAACAAACCAAAATTACACTGCCATTTACATTCAGTCGCTTCCCACACGATGGATGAAGAGATTACAAAATAGATTGAGATAAACAATTGATATTTTCAAAACTTATCGTGTTTACAAGCCTTGGAAACATGATAAGTCCACACCATAAGCCAATAAAACCCCGTTTTTATTTTATAATAGCAATTAAATGATTTAAAAAAATATTAATAAGTTCAACAATCATTTATCTTTCTAACAATGTGCTTTTAATATCATTTATATTTATAATATGATTGCTAGATACTATTTTACTCGATTAAACGTTGGAATCTTAATTTTTAGGCGATAGTAGAACATACCTTGCGCTTTCGCTTAAGGCATGCAATATGACCTGCTCAAATTTCAAAAATTTTATTAAACTAAGTTTGTATAAAATGGGTTATTATAATATAAAGGAATTCATGGATGATATTAACCCCTGGAAATGAGGTGATCGCTACCAAGCTATTTCTAATTTTTTGTGTTGTTAATTGTGTAACAAACATGATTGTAAGTTTTTATTTAAAAAAAAGTCCCACTGGGTTTTTTGCTATTTCTTACAAGGACAGAGGTTTTTTTCGAACCAGTGGTAATTAAACAAAAAAGTGACTTTCAATAAGTATTATTTATAATCTTTATTGAATAAAAAAAGTTTCTGTTAAAACTGAGGAGGTTGATTAATATTACGCTACGATAGCGACGCAATTACGCCGATATCGATAACGCGTTATTTTGGATAGTTGGCATTAATCACTGCGGCTTGTAATAGGACTTATGGCGGAAACTTAAACGCCGGCAGATTGATGCTCCTTTATTTCCATTTAAATAATCATATAAAGTGGTTTTGATAAGTAAAGGAAAGTAGTCCGATTTATTGTCTGCACAAATGTACTATTAGTGAAAATGATGAAATAAGCGCTTTCATGGCGAAATAAACCCCAAGCTTAGGCTTAGGTATCTTGATACACTATTTATTGCCTTCCAATGTCCTGCTGTAAAATTATCTATATCTTCAGAAAATATCGCAGTGTGCAGTAACTATATTATTTATATTTAGTACCGATTTCAAAAAAGGAGGAGGTACTCAATTCGACTGTATGTTTGTTTTATGTGTGTTACCTCATAACTTTTTTCTGAGTGAACTGATTTCGATGACTCTTTTTTTATTTGAAAGCTGGTGTTTTTGGTGTGATCCCGTATTAATTGATTAAGTTCTGTTGAATAGTTTTTAAGATATTCTTAATAATTTATTTTGAAGTCGGTTGTATAAAATTTTTAAGTATATATAATATTTTACGATGTACGATGTTAACACTTAGGCTTAAAGTCTTATAGCCATTGCTATATAATAAATTTAAAAAAA
Organism: Parnassius glacialis; assembly: GCA_033319125.1. Taxonomy (NCBI): domain Eukaryota; kingdom Metazoa; phylum Arthropoda; class Insecta; order Lepidoptera; family Papilionidae; genus Parnassius; species Parnassius glacialis. The sequence goes on from JAVANC010000009.1 coordinate 7,992,321, forward strand.
TGTCATCGTCAAGTTTTTTTTAATAATATTGAAGTAACAAAAGAATAGATAGTCCACCCGATTGTAATTTTCTACTGCAGCCTGTGAACACCTAAAACCAAATAAAGAAATCTAACGATTCAATGTTACTTCCAAAGACTCAGATGGTTCGAAAATTTCACCAACACACTTTATTTGGATGCTTGGTGGTCCACCATTATGCGATTTACTAGAAATTTCCTTACTCACACGACTTCTTTATGGAATTGTTTACTACGGGCGATTTTTCCGAATCGATACGACTTAGGGACCATCAAGAAATAAAAGTGCTCCTGTTTGAAAGGCTAGCAACGCACCTGCAATTCTCTTGGTGTTGCAGTTGTTCATGGGCGTGGATCAACAGTTACAGTTAGGTGAGCCGAATGCTCATTTGTCCCCTATTCAGCAAAATAAAATAGCTCAGCGCCTGTTTTTATATTGACTTTCTATAACATTTAGACTGGACTTATTTAGTAAAGATGATGCTGTGTGTTTTTACTATAAGAACAATTATGGGCACTGGGTAATAACTTTCAATTTAATATAAAAATGCAACAGAATTCTCATGTAGCGAGGTGTACGCATTGTATTTCTGTTACCTCGTGTTAAATAATGAAGAAAATCTCCACTCATTAATATGATCTCCACGTCAATTTGTAATGCCGTAAGACCATTACAATTTCTAATGATATGATATGATATGAAATTTAATTTCACTATAGCGTAATATAAGAAGATTAAAGGTGATTTTATATAAGCTTTAACTAGTATGCTCAAAATCCTCTTTAATATAACTCGTAATGACTATCATAAAGGGCTTTCGCTAAACGATATCTGATGCCGTGTAAATCCACACACGCTGACGGAAACTAAGCACATTGGCTTTGACAAGCCATTCAGGGCAAACGTTAATGGTTGCTTTATTTAAATCCCATTCCAAATTATAAAAAACATTAAGCATAAATAAAGGTATTAATAATGTTTATGACTTCAAAACCAAATTAACAATATCATTATAAACCCATCTTTGCATGCCACCATTGCGTTACTATACGTGGAAGAACCATGCTGCAGATACATAATTGTAGCACGAATGGATCAGATCGACCGGGGAGCAGCAAAGCAGCTTAATGCTGCTGTGTTTCGTATGGTGAGTGTAGAGAACCGGAGACCCTTTTTACTAGAAACGAGCCACTCCATCTTAGTCCTCAGGGGTGACAACGCAACTGCATTTTGATTCTTAATCGAGGATAAATGTAGATGTCTATGAGCCACAGCATCCACTTACAATCAGATGTACCGTGTGCTGGATTTTCACCCTTATTCTATTTAAAAAAATACCAGGAGGTTTCTTCCTCGCACAGCTTATAGATTATAAATTGTAAAAGTTTATTGAACCTAGTTTTTTTAACAATTCTGAAGACTATAATTTCTTTGTACAATATCGTACAATGTACTAATCGTGTAAAAATAGAAACCTGTTACTGACAAGTGTTGTGTTAGGCGACTTTTCACTCTATAAGTGACGACCTGATGAAATATAAGGGTATTCCAGAGGTAAAGATGTCTCTGGACTGTGTTTTCTAGTTATCTCATGTGTATCTTGTATTTATAGGGGGAGCTGGAATGATTGCGATGATGAGATTTATTAATTATATTTGTCTCAGATCCAAAGGTCATCACCGGCAATACATACTGGATGTACAGTCTCGTTTTCAAGTTTTGAGGTATACCTGACGAGAAGATGTGTCGTAATTTCCTCTAAAACTCTACCCAGCCAAGTTGATTCCGTCGATTTACCTCTTGGTCAAAGTTAGACTTACCTAGTCGGACTATTTGTCTCAGGTAAACATACTTGTCAACAACTTTGAGCTTAGAGCACACAACAACTATCGGCATAGGTGTGGACGTTATACATGATCTTTGTTCCGTCTTTGTTCATCTTAAGACCTATCCGTTGGAAGGCACTACTGAGGTCATTGAGCATAGTGCTGAGGTCCTCCATCGATTCTGACATACATACTATATCGTCGGCAAATTGGGGGTGAGTGATATACTCGCCATTGATATTAATACCTTATCCTTTCCCCTTCACATGACCCTGTCTTACACCTCTCTGCAATCGGATAGGTTTCGTACTCTGGTTCTGTACTCGGATAGCCATCGTAACCCTTCTGTACAAACACTTTAGCATTTCGATATACCGTCAGTCAACTTGGCATCGCTGAAGGGACTGCAGCACCGCCCAAATTTCGAAAGAATCAAAGTCTTTCTCATAGTCTACATACCAATTGTATTGTGACATAGTTACCAATTGTACTCCTTGGTCTTCTGGACAATTTGACAAAGGGTATGTATTTCGTCTATGGTGCTTAGCCTTTTCGGAAACCGGCTTATACGGGAGGCTGGAATTCATGGGAGACTCTCGAAAACAGCACGTAGACGCGGTTCAGAAGGGAAATCAGTCTGTAGTTTTTCAAGAGAGAATAACAAGATCACCGCTTTTCAGCTCCATGCATCCGGTGTAGTGCCACCATGGAGGACGGATCGCTACCAGTTTTCACCTCCGCGATCACTGAGATATCACTAAACAATTGGCGTCTATTTGTCATAATGAAGTCGATCTCATTTTTTGTCGAACTATCGGGGTTCGACCAGATCCACTTACTGTGGGGTCGCTTTTGGAAGAAAGAGTTCATCATAAAGTGTCCCTCTTTTTCCATGAAGTCGGCCAGCTACTGCCCCCTTAGGTTCCGTTGCCCTATTCTAAATTTTCCTAATTTCAGCTCACCGTTCTCTTTTGTGCATAGTTTTGCGTTGAAGTATCTCATTAACATCGTATAGCGGGTTTTGGAGGAATGGATGGCTCTAGATATATCCTCATACATTTCTTTTCCCTCTTCAATGCGATGTGTCGAGTTTGGTGCGTAAACATGTATAACCTTCAACGAATACGTTACGTTTGGTGATTCTGAGTATAAGTTATGCAACTCTCGTTGACACACTTACAATATTTTCAATGATATTAACGAGAGAATTGTGGACGGTTAATCCGACACCTCCTTGGGACAATTTGTTCTATCACCGGGAGGGTGATAGAACAAGTTGCTGGATTCGAAGATTACCGTGTCCTGTCCCTCTTTTCGAACCTCGATATAATCCTATTATAGTCCAGCGAATCGGAAGATCCTGGAGCTGGGAGAAGAGATTGCTCTTCTCCAAGCTCCAGGATCTTCGATTCAGTCCTCCTGAGGACTGAACGCAATACGCAATAACGCATGCACCCTGGTGCATTGATTTGCGTGATTGTTTTTAACCTATTCTTGCGTTGATTAATCGTTTTTCTTTTAATTAATAGATCAAAACAACATTTGTAATCGGGGGTTCTTTACGCCGTTTGAATTCTTTTCTTGCCAATTTTACTAAGGTTATTTTGTTAGGATATTCCTTAATTCTCTTCATTCTTGATTTTTAGGCCGTAAGCTATCTTGATTTAACTAAGGATCAACTAAACAACCTTAGGCGCATTTAAAATAACTAGTTATTATATTTAGTTTGCACAAATATGAAATTCCTTTAAAGCTCAACTGATTACTCATTCGTCTTCTCCGAAATTGACAAACTATTTCTATTCTGTATAGTGTATGGATCACAGAGTCCTATGACCCTAAGCTCTTTGATAAAAAAAGCAGTTTCTTGGCCATAACAGACCAGATCGAGTCCTACGTTCAGCTGAAGAACTTATACCCGCGCCACATTCTAATCGAAATAAATTCTTTCAAAATTCCTTCAGGGTCGGGGTCATTTTTTTATGAAAGGAACTGCCTCCGCAAATTCGTCGTATGAAAATTTTAAGTAAGTTAAAAATCACTACCAATTATAGTTATAATAATTTGTCATTATTAGTGACATTTTGATTTTTCTTCTTACCAGGTCGTTACTTTATCTGGATTTTTTTTTCAGTTATTTACCCTATTTGAAGTATGTTGAGGGCGTTGCAGTCAATTAAGTTGTAGTCGTAAGAAAAACTGGCAATTTTTATGGTTACATTTGATTTGACAACCTTTCAGCGAATATTAATTATTCAATAAATAAAGTGACTCGTGCATCAACATTTTTTAAACGATAGGATTATAAAAATTTGGATTTTCTCCTCTTTCGGGGAGGCAGTTAACATACATAAATTTCACAAGGAAAAATATTCAGACAACAAAAGATAATTTTTAGGCCATACAAATAAAAGGGGTAAGTAATTGTGATTACACATATAATTCTATAATATATACTAAGAATTGAATAAAACTATGTTTAAGGATTTTATCACGTTTTATATAATTATTTTAATTCCCAACATTTCAGGTGCTATACAGCAACAGGTCACGGGGGGACTGAAGTGTTTGACGTCCCGATGTCATAGTTATCCCGGTTACTTTAAATTTTTGCATATTAATCTCTGGTTCGATCTACGCAGAATGAACTTACAGTATGTTGAAGTCTTTAAGTGGTATGCTTGGGTTTGGATTTAATTTTGATAATTATAGGATCCCAAGAAAATGGCAGCACCCATCTTCTCTATTGAAATTATGATGTTTTTTTTTTAAATTTCGGTAGCCTTGCGTATAGGATTTGTGTCCTATCAATAATCTGGCCGCCGAGCTTCAGCACGTCGAGCAAGTATTGCAAGACAATAAAGCTTCAGGTACCGCGCTTACTTCACACTGACCGAGTGAAGCCGGCCACAGTCGAGGCTTCTGCCCTAAACTTTCTAAGAGGAGTCACAGACAAGGTTGGCTACATCTTGAAACGAGCATCCATTAAAACATACTTCGAGCCGCCAAAGAAGATTAGTCAATTTTTACCATCTGTCAAGTGTTATATCCCTCTCAAGATGCAGGAGTGTACAAGCTTAATTGTGAATGTGGTTTCTCTTACATAGGGCAAACAAAAAGATCTATATAAACCCGCGTGAAAGAATATATAACATAACATATAGCTGACGTGAAGCACCGACGCTCTGGGAAATCTGCAGTCTGTGAATATAAACAAGATCGTCTTCCCCGTCACATTAGACCAAAAATACTAGCTATCGAATTTAGAATTTTTTTTTTCTTTAAAAACTCTTGGTAGGCAAGTTAGCAACCACATTTTATATGGTATTTCCTTAATATAAAAAAAACACATTATAATGCTTAAAAAAATACGTAACCTAAACACAAATCTACTATATTATAAATGACCTCCTAGAAACTAACATTGGTTGCAAAATGATTCTGATAAAAATGTTAAAAATATATTGCACTATTGCGACGTGCAACAACCTTCCATTGAATAAATATTTTATCCACGCTTATTTTCTACGGCACCGTTTACACAATTTATTCAATCATCGGTGTTGCCTTCCAAGTTTCCTGAAGATTCTTTTACCGCGAAACCGAGAAACGGTGAAACTTATTTAAAAAGACCGGAAATTTAAAGTTTGTTTTGATGTTCACTCATTTTACATATGTGTACGTAACCATAATTAGTAATGATTTCTTATATTTTACACGGACACTACACATTGAAAAAAAAAACTATTTTTTTACGGATTTTATCCACCCCGTGACCACGAGTTTCTGTAGAGCACTTGAAACGTTGAGAATTAAAATAAGTAAATTAAAGTCGATAAAATCCGTAAAAATAGTTTTGATCATCATTAATAAATTGAAAAAATATGAGATAACTACAATAAATATTTTTCATTTACTTACGTAATTCTCTTAATCAATCAGGGGATCCTTATGTAACAAGTGTTGTGACTAGTTAGCCATCGCAGGAAATTTTATAGAATACTTAATTTCTCTATCTATACAAATAAATGAAATTCAGGTTTTCTAAGAACTAAATAAACGTGAAATGGCAGTGAAAGACTATACACTACCCCATATCATCCCGCGGGTGTCGTAAAAAGCGACAGGGGAAACTGGAACAGGAGATAAGCAATTGCATTTTTCTGATAACAACTCTAAATAATAAAAAAGTGCAGTAGGCAACCTCCTTGCTAAGTTTTTTTTTTATAGTATTAGAGTGACAAACGAGCACACAGTCCACCTGATGGTAAGTGGTTGCTGTGGCACATAGACATCTACATCTATCCTCGATTACGAATCAAAATCCAGATGCGTTGTCACCCGTGAGAACTAAGATGGAATGCCTTGTTTCCAGTAAAAAAGGGTCTCCGGCTCTCTACACGCACCACACGAAACACATCAGAGTTATGCTGCTATTTTACGCTGGTATTCTGTGAGAGCGTGGTCCTTCCCCGGTCGAACCGACCCATTCGTGCTACAACTATACTAGTAATATACTCGTAGCTGCAGCATGACTGTACCACGTAAAAAGTGTTGCAATTATAGCAAAATCCTCCCTATGAAGTAATAATCTATGGAGGCCTTTGTTCAGCAGTGAACAACTATAGGCTGTTATGGATGGATGGCTGGAATTAACTGACTTTTGTAAAGTTAAGAAGGTTATTTGCATGTTATGAAGACGCGAATAAACATTTTTAAATGTTTGTGTCCAAACTGAACTGATTGAGATGAAACTTCACGAAGAAAAGATATAGGGCATTACTAGGATCATATAATAAAATATTTAGGCTATACTGTTCGACAAAGCATGGAGCTATTATTTTGAGAAATCCAAATATTGATAAAAATATCTGTTATGATTTTCTAAATTTAAACGATGAAGTAAATAATATTAATAAACCATCTAGGCAAAGTCGGTAATGATGATGATGATGATGATGATGATGAGGCGAAGTCGGGGCGGATCGCTTGTATAAATTAAGGGTAAGTAACGAGCACACAGTCTACCTGATGGTAAATAGATGCTGTGGCCTAATCGAAATACATACCTAGGCGTTGTCACCATTAATGAGTTAGAAGAAAGGCCTCGTTTCCAGTAAAAATGTCTCAGGTTCTCTACACTCACCATATGAAATACAGCAGGCTTAAGCTGCTATTTTACGCCAGTATTTCGTAAGTGCGTTGTCCTTCCCCGGTCGACACGAGCCGACATTCATGCTATGCCAAGTATAGTATATATCATCATTACATGATTTACATCCCTTCACAAGTCCACTGCTGAACATAGGCCACCCCCAAGGAACGCCACAAAGCACGGTCCTGATCAACCTGCATTCATCGACTTCCTGCATATCTTACCAGGTCGTCACTCCATCTAGTGCGGAGACTCCCTACACTTCGTCCACCGGTACGAGGCCGCCACTCGAGAAGCTTTTTTCCCCATCGATTGTCGGTTCTTAGAGATATATGGCTGGCCTATTGCCACTTCAGCTTACTAATCCGTAGGGTCATGTCGGTCACTCTGGTTATACTCCGGATATCCTCGTTTCTCAGTTTATAATGCAGAGAAACCCCTAACATATCCCTCTCTAAGGCTCGCTGAGTGACCACATGGCCAGCAGTGAAGGCCCACATCTCAGTCTCATAAGTCATCACTGGCAACACATACTTGTTGTACAGTCTCGTTTTCAAGTTTTGAGATAGACCTGACGAGAATATGTGCCGTAATTTCCCGAACGCTGCCTAGCCGAGTTAAATCCATCGATTAACCTCTCGGTCGAAGTTGGACTTACCTAGTCGGACTATTTGTTCCAGGTAAACATAACCGCCATCTATTCAAGCTACCGGTATAGGTGTGACATGGACGTTATACGTGATCATTGTTTTGTCTGTGTTCATCTTAAGAGCTATCCGTTGAAGGCACTGTTGAGGTCACTGATCGTAGTGCTTAGGTCCTCCAGCAAGTCTGCAATAAGGACTATATCGTCGGAAAATTGATGGTGAGTGATGTACTCGCCATTAATGTTAATACCGTTTCTCTTTTGTCCAGTAGCTTCTAAAGTCTTCCAATACAGCGGTGAAGAGTTTCGGAGATGTAATGTGACCCTGTCTTATACCTCTATTATATATTCAATTATATATATATATATATATATATATATATATATATATATATATATATATAATTTCCTCCTAATATATACCTCTATTAAATATTCAATTACATACATAATACATAAACACTCACGCCTGTCACCCAGAGGGGTAGGCAGAGACTACGGACTTCCATTTGGCACGATCCTGACACACCTCTCTCGCTTCCTCCACATCCATATACCTACGCATACACGCTCGTCGGTTAAGGGTACTCCTAATCTGGCCCATTTTTAATGTATCGCCGATTTGGTCGATAAACTTTCGTCTAGGGCGTCCCTTCCCAACCCTGCCGTTCACTTCTGCAACATAAATTTGCTTTGTCACTCTTTCCTCTTTCATTCTTTCTACATGACCAAACCACCGAAGCATTCCATTTTTAATCCTGGTCACAACGTCATCTTGCAAACCACACTTTTCTCTTATCACACTATTTCTCACCCTGTCATCTAGATTCAGCCCTAGCATACTCCTTAAGGACCGCATTTCTACAGCATTTATTCTACTCTCATTCTTCTTCTGCCAAACCCAACTCGCAATTCAAACTACAAGTTAAGTGTTAATAACAAATTAACCGAATCAGATCAGGACGTTGCAGTGGTTTTTGAGAAATATTTTACTGATATTCCGATATTAACCACTAAGTCACTGAATTCTTCTCCTGCGGTCGCCGAATCATTACTTAAACAAAATGTAAATGCGTGTACAAAGAATTTTACATTTCATAAAGTATCATCAAAAGATATTGTAAAATATTTTAAAACTATTGATGTTAAGAAAACTGCGGATCTGTGGGGGATTTCTGTTAAAGTTATTGCGTCTATAATAGATACAATCGCGCCTCATTTAGCTGTTATTTTTAATACTAGTATCGAATCTGGTGTGTTTCCTGATTTAATGAAGTATAGTAAAGTAATACCTTTATTTAAATCTGGTAGTACATTAGACCCCGCCAATTTTAGACCTATTTCTGTACTACCAACACTTAGTAAGATTTTTGAAAAAATTATTCTTGATCAAATGTTAAATTTCTTTCATCATTATCATTACAGCCCTTCACAAGTCCACTGCCGAACATAGGCCTCCCCCAAAGAATGCCACAAAGCACGGTCCTGAGCCACCTGCATCCATCGACTTCCTGCATGTCTTACCAGGTCGTCACTCCATCTCGTGGGGGGACGCCCTACACTTCGCCTACCGGTACGAGGCTGCCACTCGAGAACCTTTCTTCCCCATCGGTTGTCGGTTCTTCGAGCTATATGGCCGGCCCACTGCCACTTCAGCTTACTAATCCGTTGGGCTATGTCGGTTACTCTGGTTCTACTGCGGATAACCTCATTCCTAAGTTTATCACGCAGAGAAACTCCGAGCATAGCCCTCTCCATAGCTCGCTGAGCGACCTTGAGCTTCCTCATACGGCCAGCAGTGAAGGACCAAGTCTCAGATCCGTAAGTCATCACTGGCAACACGCACTGGTTGTACAATTTCGTTTTAAGGTTTTGAGGTATGTCTGACGAGAAGATGTGTCGTAGCTTCCCGAACGCTGCCCAGCCGAGTTGAATCCGTCGATTGACCTCTCGGTCGAAGTTGGACTTACCTAGTCGGACTATTTGTCCCAGGTAAACATACTCGTCAACAACTTCGAGCTTAGTGCTCCCAACAACTACCGGCATAGGTGTGACATGGACATTAAACATAATCTTTGTTTTGTCCATGTTCATCTTAAGACCTATCCGTTGGGAGACACTATTGAGGTCATTGAGCATAGTGCTTAGGTCCTCCAGTGATTCTGCCATAAGGACTATATCGTCGGCAAATCGAAGGTGAGTGATGTATTCGCCATTGATGTTAATTCCGTATCCTTTCCAGTCCAGAAGCTTGAAAACGTCTTCCAATGCAGCGGTGAAGAGTTTCGGTGATATAACATCACCCTGTCTTACACCTCTCTGCAATTGGATAGGTTTCGTACTCTGGTTCTGTACTCGGATAGCCATCGTAGCTCTACTGTACAAACACTTCAGCACTTCGATATACCGACAGTCAACTTGGCATCGCTGAAGGGACTGCAGCACCGCCCAAATTTCGACGGAATCAAAGGCTTTCTCATAGTCCACATACGCCAGACACAGTGGTAAATTGTACTCTTCGGACTTCTGTACAATTTGCCGAAGGGTATGTATGTGGTCTATGGTGCTAAAGCCCTTTCGGAAACCGGCTTGTTCGGGTTCTTTAATATAAATAATTTACTTCATAAAACTCAATTTGGTTTTACAAGGGGTCGCTCGACAACTGATGCCGGTGTTGAGCTGATTAAATATATATTTAATGCATGGGAGAATTCACAGGATGCTTTGGGTATATTTTGTGACCTATCCAAAGCCTTCGATTGTGTTCACCATGAAACATTAATCAGGAAACTTCAACACTACGGTGTAAGAAGTGATGCTCTAAAATTAATTATTTCATATTTAAGTAAGAGAACGCAAAAAGTTGTCATCAACAGTACGAGTTCTTCCGGGTCGATGGTACAGATGGGCGTGCCTCAAGGCTCAATTCTCGGCCCCTTTCTGTTTCTTGTATATATTAATGACTTACCTTACATAGTAGGAGATAACCATGATATAGTATTATTTGCAGATGACACTTCATTAATTTTCAAATTAAGTCGACATTTGATAAAATATGACGAAGTAAATAATGCTATATCTAAATTAGTGAATTGGTTCAATGTCAATAATTTGCATTTAAATGGCACTAAAACGAAATGTATGAAATTTATGACTCCAAATGTCAAACAATTAAATACTAATGTAATTTTAAATGGGGAGAAACTGAGTCTTGTAGATACCACCATTTTTCTTGGAATCACACTAGACGCGAAGCTTCAATGGAGCCCCCATATATCAAAGCTAGCAAGCAGACTTAGTTCTGCAGCATATGCTGTAAAAAAGATTAGAAGTCTAACTAGTGTTGAAACAGCTAGACTAGTTTACTTTAGCTATTTCCACAGCATAATGTCGTATGGTATTTTGCTATGGGGACACGCAGCTGACACTGAAATTATATTTGTTTTGCAGAAGAGGGCCATAAGAGCAATTTATGATTTAAAGCCTAAAGAGTCGCTGCGACAAAAATTTAAGGAAATTAATATATTAACTTTGGCCTCTCAATACATTTATGAAAATGTAATGTACGTACACAAAAATAAAAGTAGTTTTACAAAAATAAGTGATATTCATTCTGTAAATACTAGGAACAGATACAAGCATGTAGTACCAGTTACCCGACTCCATCGAGTCAGTAATTCATTCTTGGGGCGATGTATACGCTTTTACAACAAAATTCCAGAAAATATACAAAATTTGACCTGCTCAAAGTTCAAAAACTTTATTAAACTAAGTTTGTATAAAAAGGGTTATTATAATATTAAAGAATTTATAGATGATAATAACCCCTGGAAGTGAGGTGATCGCTCCCAAGCTATTTCTAATTTGTTGTGTTGTTAATTTGTGTAACATACATGATTGTAAGCTGTTATTTAAAAAAACAAGTCCCGCTGGGTTTCTTGCTGGTTCTTCCCAGGACAGAGGTTTTTTTCGAACCAGTGGTAATTATACAAAAGAGTGACTTTCAATAAGTATTATTTATAATCTATATTGAATAAAAAAGTTTCTGTTTCTGTTTCTGTTTCTGTTTCTGTTTCAACTTTCACTACCATACATTAGAGTAGGGACTAACACAGCACTATGAATTGCAATACGTGCCTTATTTGACACATTCTGACTCCTCATAATAGCGTGTAGAGCCCCATTCACTCTATTTCCTGCATTCACTCGTCGTTCTATATCCTTATCATATCTACCATCCCTGCTAAATAAACATCCCAAATATACAAACTCATCCACTTGCTCAATCAACTCCCCTTCTATTCTTATTCCGCATAACGTTTTACTCTCTTCTCTTTCAAAAACCATCACTTTCGTCTTACTTGCGTTTACTTTCATACCCCTTTTTTTCAATGACAAGTTCATTAGAGTAACCATCATTTGCAATTCGACCGCCGACGATGCCAATATGACTTGATCATCGGCGTACAAAAGGCATTTGACGGTTAACTCACCCATTCTCAACCCACATTCTTCAACTTTCAAAGTTTGCAAACAACTGTCCATATATAGGTTAAACAGTCCATATATAGGTTAAACAGCCACGGGGAAGCTACACATCCCTGTCTGAAACCTTTATGTATGCCAAACCAGTCCGAGTAGACCCAGTTAATCCTGATACAAGCACTAGAGTCCCTATAAAGGGACCTCAATGCCTGTATCAAACCAGCGCTCAACCCAAATGAGTTCAGTGTTTGCCATAACACATTCCTGTCCACTTTGTCATAAGCCTTTTCAAAGTCCATGAACGCACAAAAAACTTTCTGGTTTTTGGCCAAAAACTTCTCCGCAATCATGCGCATGGAAAAGACTTGGTCCGTACACCTCATCCCCTTTCTAAATCCAGCTTGCACATCCCAAATTTTTCCATCAGTTTCTTCCATAACTCTTTCAATTAACACCTTAGCATACAGTTTACCCACAATGCTAAGCAAGCTGATACCACGGTAGTTTTTACAGTCCTGCTGTGAGCCCCTTCCCTTATATATTGCGACTATAACGGCTTTACACCAGTCTTCCGGTACTCGCTTCAGTTCCCAACATAAATTAAACAAGGTGCACAGCAGGCCTGTAACCACACCCTCTCCAGCCCTTAGCATCTCGAGTGATATTCTATCATATCCGGCTGCCTTACCTGCTTTCATGCTTTTCATTGCTTTCATTATTTCATCTACTCTTATCTCCCTACCTCTCTTCACTTCTTCCGGAATTTCTATAACACTTACTTCAGACGACTCTTCACTCTTAAACACGCTTTCAAAGTATTCCTTCCATCTCTTTAGATTCGAAACTTCATCATTCAGCATGCAGCCATGCTCGTCTCGTATAGCATTCATTCTAGGCTGTTTTGAATTTCCCCTGGCAGTTCTTACGAGTTTCCAGAACATTTTAATATTTGCCTGGAAATTATCAGATATCCTTCTATCATTCTTATCCATCCTTTCTTGCTTTTTCCTTTCAACAACTTCTTTTACTCTTATATTTATACGTTTAAAATCTGCCTTTTTTCTTTCAATCTCATCATTCATACCGCTAGAATTACCAGCTTTGGTTGCTAGTAAATCTAGCCATGCTCTCTTCTTTGCTTCAACTTCCATCCGTACCTCATCATCCTACCACAACGTATTACTTTTCCTTTCATTCTTTTTCTTACTTACACCACATACCTCGGTGGCTGCATCCACCAAAACTTTCTTAACATTATTCCATATAGTCTTCAAGTCTAAATCACTCATACATAATTCATTCACATCACTTATATTTTCCCTCAGTCTACATTTATACTTCTCTTTCACACCTTCATCTTGTAGCCTCTCTATTCTTATACGCTCTAACACAGTAGTAGACACAGATGTCCGATGCTGCCAACGCCTGAATAGACCATTAATTCGGCATACGACCAAGTAATGATCCGTTCCTACGTTGGACCCCCGGTAAACCCTTGTATCTAACACTGCGCTCCTCATTCTTTCATCCACAATTATGAAATCTATCATGCTTCTATCATCCCTTCTTTCCCATGTATACATGTGAATCCTCTTAAGACGAAAGAAAGTGTTCGTCACAAAAAGATTCTTTTCCACACATACGGTGAGGAGGTCTTCACCATTCTCATTTATACGTTCATCACCAACCGTTCCTAATATCCTTTCATAACCAGACCTCCACACCCCAACCCTTCCATTAAAATCTCCTAACATAATAATATTTTCATTTTCCTTGCATTTCATTAGCACCAACCTTACCATGTCCCAAAACTGCTCTCGGATATAAGTGGGCTTGGACATATCTGGGGCGTACACCCCTATCACAAACAACTTCTTTAAGCCCACTTTCATTCGTATCCACAGCAGCCTTGGGCTTACACATTCATACTCTTTCACACATTGACCCATTATTTCTGAAAGGATGACACTGAATCCCTGGCATGCCCGCTCGGTCTCATCTACTCCAGACCAGTAAGCGGTATACATGCCATGTGCAGTGACATCCCTTCCCTTTCGTTTTGTCTCGTTTACACATAACACATCTATTCCTCTATCATTCATCATTTCGCATACTTCATCCATCTTATATTTTCTTGCTCCACATACATTCAGCGTAGCCAGACGGGCCTCCGCAATCCACTTTTCGCCCCTCCGGGAGACAGGACGTGACGGGTGGCGAACCTCGTCGCCGGTTTTCCTCCCGGAGATTCTTCGCACCCCTGCCCCATTAAAGAGGCGCCGGGAACTCGGGACCATTTCTTTAACTTGTTGGCTCATGGTGCGTAAATATTCAATTATATAATAATATATATAAAATAAAATATTCAATAGGTTTCGTACTCTGGTTCTGTACTCGGACAGCCATCGTAGCCCTACTATACAAACACTTCAGCATTTCTATATATCGACATTCAAGTTTTTTTCAAAATTGGGGGTCACTGTAGAAGCGTGCTCGTCGCGACCCCTGCCAGTCCTTTTCAGGGCTGCAATTCTACTTAGCTGCGCACCCATGCCAACGAGGGTTAGGGCGTCCCCCCAAGGCGACGCACACCAGCTCGTCCCCGTTGGTGTGGAATGCAGCGCGCAAAGCGGCGATGGGGACCGCCACCCGTCACGCACAGCCCGACACGGCGGAAGGTGGAGGACAGAGTGCAGAGTTGGCACGTGGAATGTTAGAGGAGGCATGAGAGATAAGACGAATGAGTTGATCGAAATAATGAAAGAAAGAGAATTAGATGTCGTGTGTATGTCGGAGACCAAACGGAAGGGCAGTGGTACTGAAGAGCTCCCTGGCGGGGCGTTAGCTCTATGGTCCGGAGTCCTGGAGAGCGAGAGCGCCCGCCAGGGAGTGGGGGTGTTGCTGTCGTCTCGGTTGGTCGATGTTATGACTGAATATAAAGTTGTGAATTCAAGACTTCTCTGGGTTCGCTTTAAATTGGGACTGACGAAGTTATTCCTTTTGGGTGTTTATGCGCCGGTAGCTTCGTCGTCCAGGGCTGAGCTGGAGGAGTTTTGGGAGAATGTAAGAGAAGTTCTAGATTTGGCTAGGGGAAACGAAAGAATTGTTGTATGTGGTGATTTGAATGGATGGGTTGGTACCGCACGACCAGGGTACGAGTCGGTGCTTGGAAAGTTTGGGGATAAAAAGGTTAATGACGCTGGCAAGTTTATACTAGCGGTATGCAAGGAAAAGGGTCTTCTTGTGACAAACACTATGTTTAATCACAAGAAAATCCATATGTATACTAGAGAAAGAAAGAATGAGAGAAGTATGATCGATTTGTTCCTGGTGGATGACCGACTGCGAAAACAGGTGATGGATACGCGAGTGTTCAGGGGTGCTGACCTAGGAACGGATCACTATCTAGTGATTACTAGATTTAGGGGTCTGTTCGCGGGTTGGCGCTACCGGACGGCAGTAACAGAACCACAGTCGGTCTGTCGCATCCGATGCTGGAAGCTTCAAGAAGCGGATACTAGGGACAAATATCATGCGAGGGTAGCCGAAAAGCTTGACACCATCAATGGCAGAAATGAATGTGTGGAAAGAACATGGAAGAACCTTAGGGATGGAATGGTAAATGCAGCGGAAGAAGTGTGTGGAACGATTAAAAGAGGCAGTAGTAAAAGAAGAGATGCATGGTGGAATGATGAAGTGAAAGAAGCTGTAAAGAAGAAGAAGAAAGCATGGTTAGACTACTTGGCCTCTATTAATGATAAGGATATGAGAGAGAAGATGAAAGAAAGATATAAGCTGCAAAAAGTTCACACGAAAGCATTGATTGAGAAAGTGCGTGAAAGGTGTAGAATGGAAGCGGACGAAAGGTTGTCGCACAACTTTAAGGAGAACTCCAAACTCTTCTGGAAAGAGGTTGGAAGGACCCAAAGTGGTGCGACGGCCTTAAGAATTTCGAGTGCTTCAAGTGCTTTCGAGAACTAATGACGTCCTCTCAGACAAATCGGACGTCATGCAGCGATGGAGCGAATTTTATAGAGAAATGTATGCGTGTGATGATCTTAGTGAGGGATCCGGGGATGACGCCGAGACTGGTACGCCAGACCCGGACCTCAATGACACTGAGGTCATCAGTATGAAAGAGATTGAACGTGCGATTCTAAGTTTGAAATGTGGTAAGGCTGCGGGACTAGACAGAGTTACTGCTGAAATGGTCAAGTATGGTGGGCCTCGCGTCTGGGACAGCTTTCATTTGCTGTGCAATTTGTGCTGGCGGACGGGGGATGTCCCGGATGATTGGCGATCCGCAGTCAATATGCCTGTATATAAAGGTAAAGGTTTACATTTTGACTGCGGGTGCTATCGGGCGATCAGCTTGACCAGTTTAGCAAGTAAAGTTTACTCGAAGGTTTTGACACATAGGATGCAAGAGAAATCGGAAAGATTTCTATGGGAGGCACAATGCGGATTTAGACCTGAAAGAGGATGCACGGATCAAATGTTTTCTCTCCGCATGATCACGGAAAAGCTTCTGGCTGCTAACCAGAGGATTTTCTGTGCTTTTGTGGATCTTGAGAAAGCATTTGATAAGGTTGTAAGGAAGAAAATGTGGGAACAGTTGCCGGGTTATGGTGTGGATGGTCGATTGCTAAGGGCTGTGCAGTCACTTTACTGTGACTGTAAAGCCTGTGTGCGGGTAGGGCATGACCTGTCACCCATGTTTAGCGTCCAAACGGGCGTAAAACAGGGTTGTGTTATGTCTTCCTGGCTGTTCATACTGTATCTCGACAGCTGTTTACAGAAGCTGAAAGATAGCTGTTTGGGTGTGAAATTGGGTGACATTAAAGTAAATTGTCTGCTGTATGCTGATGATGCAGTGCTTATTGCACCATCAGAGGCAGAACTGCAGGCATTAGTCACGTGTATGAAAGAGGAATGTGAAATTAAAGGTCTCCGCTTGAATGCTAATAAAACTAAGGTTCTGGTATTTGAAAGGGACGAAGAGAGAACGAAGTGTGAAATATGGGTAAATCAGGAATGTCTAGAACAGGTAAATGAAATTGTATACTTGGGGAGTGCTTTTAGCCGGAATGGAAGATGTGATTTAGATGTGGACAGGCGTGTCGCTGCCGGGAACAAAGTCAATGGTGCCCTAACTGCGTTAGTCAAAAGGCAAGGCGTAGTGAAGAGTGCACGCCTTGCAATACATAACGCAGTGTTGGTACCGACTTTGTTATATAGCAGCGAAACCTGGGTATGCCAGAAGAAGCATAAAAGCAAGTTGAATGCAGTGGAGATGCGATCTCTTCGTAAAATGTGCGGCGTTACCATGGCCGACCGATGGCGAAACGAAGAGGTTCGCAATATGGCAGGTTTGAAAGATGACCTTATCACAAAAATTGATAAGGGCGTGCTTCGATGGTTTGGGCACGTTGAGAGAATGAGTGAAGACCGAATGGTGAAGAAAATTTATAGCGCAAAAGTTAATACTAAAAGGTGTCGAGGTAGACCGAGACTAACTTTCGAAGACCATGTGAGCAAACTGCTCGAAGAGGGGAGGGTCAAGAGTACTCGGATACCTAGACGTGCATGTATGAAGAAGATAATGAATCTGAAAGAAGCGAAAGAGGTATGTAAGGATCGTGACACTTGGCGATCTGTTCTCTCTGGCTACCCCGTCAGGGATTGTGCGTGACGATAAGTAAGTAAGTAAGTAAGACATTCAATTTGGCACCGCTAAAGTGACTGCAGCATCGCCCAAATTTCGACGGAATGAAAAGTTTTCTCATAGTCCACATACGCCAGACTTAGTGAAAAATTATACTTCCGGGACTTCTGTACAATTTACCTAGATGCGGTTTTGAAGGGAAATCGGTATGTGGTTTTTCAAGAGAGTGTTGTCGCCTTTCTTGAAGAACAAGACCATCGCACTCCTGCTCCACGCCTTCGGCGTAGTGCCACTATGGAGGACGGAGTTGAAGAGCTTCTGAAAGACTTTAAGTATAAATTTTCCACCCACTTTGATAAGTTCCGCTGTGTACAAAAATTAATAAGAAATAAGATTAATACCAAAAATTATGTTAATGTATGTAAAGAAAAGCAAGCATTGTTATGTGAACTTAATTTGTATTCAATTGAGGTGGATAACATAAAAAAATGTTATGAGACTGAAGTAGAGTGCCTTAAATCAGAAATATTATCACTTATGAACTCCCTTCAAACTGTGTCCAATAAATATAAATCAGCCCAAAATGAAATAAAAGAACACATATTGGCTATGGATAATCTGGTAAAGACTTGTAAATATAATGAGGAGCGGTTTACTCCTTAGTTAAATATCAATGTGAGTGTCAGCGCTCAATGCCAGATTCTTCAGAGTCAGTGTGTGCTGATAATATTATACCACCACCAAAACTCTATAACAGTGCCATAGCAGAGGATATTAAAATAATAAATAACTCAAATATTACTAAAAATAATATAATTGTTTATAGCGATGACATGGGAAAAAATCTAGGCATAACTTTAAATAACTCTTTAAAGGGACAAAAAGTTACAAATTGCTGCATGCCTGGAGCATCTTTTAGTGACATCCTAAATAAAATTATTGTTATTAAATTTTGCCCAAATAGTACAATAATAATCATTGTTGGTAGAAGAGGCAGTGTAAACAACAAACAGTTATTAAGATATATTGAACAACTTAATAACTTAAATGTACACAAAATTGTCTTGTTTACACTGCCTTATATACAGGGATTGCCACAGGAAAATAATTTAAGACATAATTTAAATATACAAATGCATAATTTAATATTTAATAATAATTTAAATTTGACATATAAGTGTAATGATAATAATCATAAATTTCATGTTATTGACATAAATAATTTAATAAAAAAGTTTTGGACAAAAGATAGGTATTACCTATCCAAATATAATTTAAGACTGATAGCAAATGTGCTATCTTATTATTTACTTTTTAACTCAGCCAAGTTTTTGGCTACCAAGACTGCTTTTATTGAGCATAATCATTTGACATTTAATTTGGAATCAGTTCCAACTAATTTAAATTAGTGAATGAGACAATAGAGGCAACCTCTAGCAATAATAAGAGTTTAATTAATTTTGAATACAGCCCACAAATAAGTAATAAAAATTGTTTACACCTGGTGCATCAAAATATACAAGGCATGTTGGGCAAAGAATTGGAAGTTGAATTGTTTTTAAATAGTAACAATATACACATCCTTTGTATTACTGAACATTGGCTAAAAGATTATAATTTCATGTTTAATTTCAGAAATCACCAGGTGGTCAGTTCCTTCAATAGAGAAAAAAGTTTACGTGGTGGCTCCTTAATATTAGCAGATTAATCATTATTATATAAAGAACGTAAGGATATTGTGAGCCTCTCTGTTGAACGAACTGTAGAAATGGCTTGTGTCGAGCTCGAGCACCTCATTGTTGTAGGTGTTTACAGACCCCCATGTGCTACTTATGACCATTTTGAAAGGATTGTGGAAGAAGTTTTACTCAAACTTAGCAAACAGAACAAGTCTGTTGTAATATGTGGAGACTTTAATATCAATCTCCTTGAAACTTCTTCCATTAGTATTAAGTTTAGCTCATTGTTTAAATCATATAATCTTGTAAATTTATTCTTAGAACCAACACGTATTGCTGGGTCGAGTGCGACCTGTATAGATAACATTTTTACAGATGTTAAGCCCTTGCATAAATCAATTATTCAAAATTTAAGTTCAGATCACTGTGGACAGTTGGTATCACTACCTTACATACACAAAACACAGAAAAATAAGAAAGTTGTGTTTGTTCCAATAAATGAACATCGCTTGGAGAGGTTTAGAAGTAATGTAATAAAAAGACTTCCATCACTTTCGTTTAAAAATAGTGCTAATTATATGTATGCTACATTATTTAAAATTATAAGTTGTGAATTTAGTACAATATTTACTTCTAAAACTTTCTCTTTTAACAGTCGCAAATCATTTAATGAATGGGCGACAGTAGGAATTTATAAAAGTAGGCGAAGGTTATACGAGCTTTATGATGAAGATCATATAATAGTAGTGTTATATTTAGAGATTATGTAAAAACATATTCTAAAATATTTAAAAAAGTGTGCTCCACTGCTAAGGCTTTACATTTAAGCAACAAAATTAAAACTGAATAATAAATAGTGAAACGGGCAAGGTCAAACCGCGCAACTCGGATTTTCAATTGAATATTAACAATAATTTAACGCGATCTGATCAAGAAGTTGCTATGGCTTTTGAGAAACATTTTACTGATGTTCCTTTTTTGACAACAAAATCATTAAATTCTTCTCCTACTGTCGCCGAATCATTGCTCAAACAAAATGTAAAGGCTTGTTCTAATACTTTTAAATTCCATAGAGTACTGCCAAAAGATATCGTTAAATATTTTAAAGCTATTGATGTTAAAAAAACGGCAGATTTATGGGGGATTTCCGTTAAAGTTATTTTATCTATAATAGATATATTAGCACCTTATCTAGCCACTATATTTAATATAAGCGTCGAATCTGGTGTGTTTCCTGATTTAATGAAACATAGTAAAGTCATACCTATATTTAAATCTGGTAGTACAATAGACCCCGCCAATTTTAGACCAATTTCTGTACTACCAACATTAAGTAAAATTTTTGAAAAAATTATTTTAGATCAGATGTTAAGTTTTTTTAATATTAATAAATTGCTACATAAAAATCAATTCGGTTTTACAAGGGGTCGCTCGACAACTGACGCTGGAGTTGAGCTTATTAAACATTTTTACAACATTTTTGTGCATGGGAGAATTCAGAGGATGCTTTGGGTATATTTTGTGACCTTTCCAAGGCCTTCGACTGTGTTCACCATGAGACATTAATCAGGAAGCTACAGTACTATGGTGTCAAGAACACAGCGCTTAAACTTATTATTTCATATTTAAGTAATAGAAAGCAGAAGGTTATTATCAATGGTAAAAGTTCTTCCGGGTCACCTGTACTAATGGGTGTTCCTCAGGGCTCGATTCTCGGCCCATTCCTGTTTCTGGTGTATATTAATGACTTACCTCACCTTGTAGGGGATAGTCATGATATAGTATTATTTGCTGATGATACTTCCTTGATTTTTAAACTTAAACGTCAATCATTTAAATGTGACGAAGTGAATAATGCTATATCAAAATTAGTGCATTGGTTTAACGTTAATAATCTGCATTTGAACGGAAATAAAACTAATTGTGTTAAATTTACAACAACGAATGTTAAAAATCTGAATACCAATGTGTTTTTAAATGGGGAGGAATTGAGCCCTGTTGTATCTACTGTTTTTCTTGGCATCACTCTTGACGCAAAGCTTCAGTGGGGCCCCCATATATCCAAATTAGCAAGCAGACTAAGTTCTGCAGCCTATGCTGTAAAAAAGATTAGAGGTCTCACTAGTGTCGAGACAGCTAGATTAGTTTATTTTAGTTATTTCCATAGCATAATGTCTTATGGGATTTTGCTATGGGGAAATGCGGCTGATTCAGAAACTATTTTTGTTTTACAGAAGAGGGCCATTAGAGCTATTTACAATCTAAAACCGAGAGAGTCTCTTAGAGATAAATTTAAAGAAATTAATATATTAACTTTGGCCTCTCAGTATATTTACGAAAATTTAATGTATGTTCACAAAAACAAAGATAGTTTTAGTAAAAAAAGTGATATACATTCTGTAAACACTAGGAACAAACACAAGCTAGTGATGCCAGTTTCTCGACTCCACAGAGTCAGTAATTCATTCTTGGGGCAATGTATACGCTATTACAACAAGGTCCCGGAAAGTGTACAGGTTCTCTCTATTACCAAGTTTAAATGTTTTATTAAGCTGAAACTGTATAAAAAGGGTTATTATAGTATAAATGAATACATGGTTGATAATAACCCCTGGGAATGAGGTGGTCGCTTCCAAGCAGTTTCTAAAATAAATTTTGTAAATAGTTCGTAATCATTTATATTGTAAAATTTATTTTAAAAAAATTGTCCCGCTGGGTTTCTTGCTGGTTCTTCCCAGGACAGAGGGTTTTTTTTCGAACCAGTGTTAAAGTAAAAAATGACTTTCAATAACAATTACACATGTAATGTATATTGAATAAAAATTATTCTATTCTATTCTATTCTATTCTGTATTTCCATCCCTGCCCCCCTTGCCGTTTCTAAGGTGCTGCATAGCCATTGTAATGTCGCTCAGACAGACGTCTGGAATATCATCGGAATAGAGTCGGATAAGACTTGCTATTGATTCGCTATTTACAGTTGCTTGTGGCTCCAAAGATGATGTATATAGGTGCATATAGAACCTCTCATTCTCACTCCTAATCTCAGGTGTTCCAAAAACGACGATGCCACACTCGGTCTTCAGCTTTGACAGTTGGCTCTTTCTGGCAAACATATCACTAGCAAAGACTTTGGTGCCTTGTTTCCGCTTGATCGTTATTTCAGTACGAGCTGTATTAAAGTTGCGTAAATCCCGCCGCATGCTTTTGGAGATCTGTCTGTTCAAGTTGTCTGTACGCTGTCAAATCTGCTGAAGACTGCAGCTTCATTTCCCGTCTAACGGCGATGAGATTAAGAGCATAATCGGAGAATATTTGTGTTCTTCTGCAGCGGGTCTTGCAGAACTTAGCTCCGACTCTGACGACTTTTCTAGGAAATAAAACGGCTTTGTAGCTTGACAGGTTTCCGGACTTTGGTTTAGAACACGTTAGGTTCATAATACAAGACCTTTCCAACTTTATATTTAAGTTTAGTGTGCCTCTCACCATTCGGTGATTGCTGCCGGTTTTCAACCTCGCGGTCATTGAGACGTAACTGAACAATTGTAATCTAGTCGTCATAATGAAGTCAATCTCATTTTTTTTTCGAACTGTCAGGGGTCGATCAGGTCCACTTCCTGTGGGGCCACTTCTGGGAGAAAGAGTTAATCGCAATGAGTTCCTCTTTTTCCATGAAGCTGCTGGCCCTTTGGGTTCCGTTGCCCTATTCCAAATTATCCTACCTTCAGCTCACCGTTCCCTCTTATGCCTAGTTTTGCGTTGAAGTTTCCCATTAACACCGTATAGTGGGTTCTGTAGGAATGCATGGCTCTAGAATCTAGAAATATATGAGGATATTTCTAGAGTCTAGATATATCCTCATATATTTCTTCCACCTCTTCATTGGGATGTGCCGAGTTTGTTGCGTAAGCCTGTATGACTTTCAGCAAAAACCAGTTGGTGATCCTAGTTTAGTTTTTAGTTTAGTTTTTTAGTTTTATCAAAAATTCTGAGAATCAGGTCGGAACCCTCGTCGACACACTCCCAATCTTTACAACGTCGTTAACGAGAGTTATAAATCCAACACCTCCTTAGGACAGATGGTTGCCCTTCCGGTGATAGAACGAGTTCCCGGATTTAGGGATTACCGGGTCCTCCCCTTCACTTCGGATCTCGAATTCTGCTGTTGTCAGAAAGATGCATCTGCTTATTTTCTGTCTCAGTTTCCCTCTGTCACCTCTTATCACACCCACGGGAAGATAGTTGGTGGTAGTGGATTTTCTTACCCGCCACTAGGCGGGGGTACATAGTACATATATATTATTATTATTTATATATTTTAGCTTAAAATTTGGCTACTCTTTGAAAAATAAACCACTATATACACACATATATATATATATATATATATATATATATATATATATATATATATATATATATATATATATATACTACGAAAAAAAAATCATACTAAAATATTATTAATCTTGATCTACGTATGCTTGTTTAAAAGCAAACTTTTTTTGTAAGCCAATTTATATAATGCCTATGCTCAATAATATTTTTTTCTATTTACTCTGAAGGAAGCCCGTAATGTGTTTTAATTAATTTC
>JAVANC010000009.1:8016491-8057324 GCA_033319125.1 Parnassius glacialis
TCACGATCACAGAATACCAGCGTGAAGTAGAGGTTTACCTCTGCGTTTCACTTGGTGAGTGCAGGTGGCAGGAGGCCGTTTTTACTGGAAATGAGGCATTCCATCTTAGTCCTCAGCGGTGACAACGCATCTACATTTTGATTTGTAATAGAGGATAGATGTAGATGTCTATGGGCCGCAGCAACCACTTACATCAGGTGGACTGTGTGCTCGTTTGTCACCCTTGTCCTATAAAAAAAAATGCAGTTTTCGTTACGATATTTCCGTCCATCGATGATCACCTGCTAAGTCAGCACTCAAAATAGTTGCAGTTATCAGTTTCATTGGTGCCACGAGGATTGAACCGGGGTTGCTCGCATATTATGGAATTTATAGCATGCAATTACCCCCCAAGCTGTCACTGCTGTGATAGTTAGTATTTATTTTCTATTTTATGCGAATGACGACCGTAAAGCTCAAACATTTTGTTATTTATTAATAAACAAATATGAACTTACAGCTCACACTGAGATAAATATTTGATAAGATATATTTAATAATGTAACACAGTTCATCAATTCTTGCCCAAGCAAATCACATATTCACTGTTTGAAGACGATCTCCAACAAAGACTTGTGGTTTACGAAACATCAGACTCCCATCGGCGAAGAAATCGCATTAACCAGTTGAAGATAGAGTAAACACACCTTGTAAAGGGAGGAAGAAAATCTTATGATGACTGTGTTTTAATGGGATTCCAGTGAGTATAAAATACATTTAGGAATAACAAGCATTTAGAGGCGTTGGGTAGAAAGTGAGCTGATTGCGCACTTACAAGAGACGAAGTGAAATCTAATGAATAATAATTAATTGAGCTAGAAATAGCTCGTCAGAACCCTCGTCTATGTCCAAGGTATTTTAAAAATTTGACAACAATTAATTTCAACAGGATTACCGGTGTGCTAAGCGTGCTATGGAGAGGGCTATTTTTGGGGTTTCTCTGCGAAATAAGCTTAAAAATGAGGATGTCCTCAATAGAACCAGAGTGACTGACATAGCCCAATTGATTAGTAAGCTGAAGTGGCAATAGGTCAGCCATCGAAGCTAGAAGCTAGAAGAATCGGACAACCGATGGGGAGAAAAGATTATTGAATGGCACTCTCTTAGCGCCAGGTGAAGAGGAAAGCGTCCCCCCACCAGATGAGCTGACGTCCTGGTAGATCATGCAGGAAGTCGATGGATGCAGCTGGCTCAGGACCGTGATTTATGTAATTCCTTGGGCGAGGCCTATGTTCAGCAGTGGACTTGTGAAGGGCTGTAATGATTATGACAATAATGGTGTAACTTCAGTTCTGCTTCGTTACGGTCTGGACGATAAAGATAACCAGTACAATTATAGTTATATAAATATAATTAAAAGTATACTCGAAGGTTTTGACACGTAGGATGCAAGAGAAATCGGAAAGATTTCTATGGGAGGCACAATGCGGATTTAGACCTGGAAGAGGATGCACGGATCAAATGTTTTCTCTACGTATGATCACGGAGAAGCTTCTGGCTGCTAACCAGAAGATTTTCTGTGCTTTTGTGGATCTTGAGAAAGCATTTGATAAGGTTGTAAGGAAGAAAATGTGGGAACTGTTGCCGGGGGTACGGTGTGGATGGTCGATTGCTAAGGGCTGTGCAGTCACTTTACTGTAACTGTAAAGCCTGTGTGCGGGTAGGGCATGACCTGTCACCCATGTTTAGCGTCCAAACGGGCGTGAAACAGGGTTGTGTCATGTCTTCCTGGCTGTTCATACTGTATCTCGACAGCTGTTTACAGAAGCTGAAAGATAGCTGTTTGGGTGTGAAATTGGGTGACATAAAAGTAAATTGTCTGCTGTATGCTGATGATGCAGTGCTTATTGCACCATCAGAGGCAGAACTGCAGGCATTAGTCACGTGTATGAAAGAGGAATGTGATTAAAGGTCTCCGTTTGAATGCTAATAAAACTAAGGTTCTGGTATTTGAAAGGGACGAAGAGAGAACGAAGTGTGAAATATGGGTAAATCAGGAATGTCTAGAACAGGTAAATGAAATTGTATACTTGGGGAGTGCTTTTAGCCGGGATGGAAGATGTGATTTAGATGTGGACAGGCGTGTCGCTGCCGGGAACAAAGTCAATGGTGCCCTGACTGCGTTAGTCAAAAGGCAAGGCGTAGTGAAGAGTGCACGCCTTGCAATACATAACGCAGTGTTGGTACCGACTTTGTTATATGGCAGCGAAACCTGGGTGTGCCAGAAGAAGCATAAAAGCAAGTTGAATGCAGTGGAGATGCGATCTCTTCGTAAAATGTGCGGCGTTACCATGGCCGACCGAAAGCGAAACGAAGAGATTCGCAATATGGCAGGTTTGAAAGATGACCTTATCACAAAAATTGATAAGGGCGTGCTTCGATGGTTTGGGCACGTTGAGCGAATGAGTGAAGACCGAATGGTGAAGAAAATATATAGCGCGAAAGTTAATATTAAAAGGTGTCGAGGTAGACCGAGACTAACTTTCGAAGACCATGTGAGCAAACTGCTCGAAGAGGGGAGGGTCAAGAGTACTCGGATACCTAGACGTGCATGTATGAAGAAGATAATGAATCTGAAAGAAGCGAAAGAGGTATGTAAGGATCGTGACACTTGGCGATCTGTTCTCTCTGGCTACCCCGTCAGGGATTGTGCGTGAAGATAAGTAAGTAAGTAAGTACAATTATAGGCTGTGAGGTAACATTAACTTCGCAATTGTTCCTGCCATCAAGAAGCAATGCATTCCCTGCTGTTTTTCGGTGTGAATGAACAAGAAATTTTGTAAAGAACAAGTATTAATTTTATGCTGCGTAACATTCCATTTTAGACCTTAGATGTATCTATTAGTAACAGGTGCCTATGGCCGTAAGCTTATTTTTTTTGGTAGTCGCCTAGTAGATATATAGAAATAGCCATAAGACCGCAAATTTTGCCTATAAATAATTTGTTGTTATTTTTGGCTCATATTTGTTGGGTTATTATAAAGCTTATTTCATTCATTCATTATTTTACCGTCAGTTTGGTAAAAATGTATTTATGTGACAGAGACACGTGGCATTGCATTATGGCTGCATTATAGTATAGCTTGGTTTAAATGGGGAAGGACTACGCACATAAAATTTGTAATAGCTGATTGCTGCTGTGTTTTTTATAGTGAGTGACAGGAACCAAAGGCCATTTTATTAATAACGTGCCGTTTAATCTTCGTCTTTTTGAGCGACACAACATCTGCAGTTTGATTCCTAATCGACGATATATGTAAGTGTCTATGGACCACCGTCTCTACAAAAACTACACTCTTAACATATACTCTCCATGAATCAACACTCTACGCCATTAAATAAATGATTACACTTATTAATTCAACTAAACTTTGATAATGAAAATCGGAGAAAACTGTATTGTACATATTAAATATTGTGTTATATATAGGAGAGTATATATAACTTGTAAAAATAGTGACAATATATTCGTTTGAAGACTAGCTTTCAATTTCTATTCGCTTACGTAGCGGAGGATTTTTCAGTAACCATATTTATATTCTTAAAATTTTTTTAAAAAGTAATAAAGTGACACGCGCACAATTTTCAAACTTTTTATAATATTAAATATTCATTATCTTAATGGAATACATTTTTAATGTTAATTGAATACACATTGAAAGTTATGTATTTAAAGAGCTTATTTAAAGTTTGGAATTTAAATTTCATTACATATAATATAATCTGGAGCACGGCAATGCCCCCGCGAAGTCGAGCAAAAAAGCGGCACGGGTGTAACATCCTTTTCACGAAGCAGTTCAGGCCAATTTCGACCCCTATAACTTTGTTGTGGATAAAACTAGAAGCCTGAATTTTAAGCAACCAAGGCATGCATTATAACTGGTCAAGTTTCTTTATTTTGTCAATCACTGACTGACCGATCATCAAATCTCTAAGGCACTTCTAGCAGACGTAAAAACTTCAAATTTGGAATAATATTTTGGAAATTCGGTCCAGTTTTCTGCATACACCAACTGCATTAAAAACTTTGTAATCCTAAATAACTATATCGCATTACAAAATTACATTTGCAGTGAATGAATCAGTGTAACTGTATATGTAAAATATAATGAATTAATAGATGTAGATAGGTACCTAGATATAATTATGTTCAAAAGTAACTTGTAGAATGGTCAACGGAATAAAAAAGTTAGAATGGGACATGTCTTATTAAGTTGTACCAAAATCCCGCAAATTATTAAGTAGACTAAATTGCCCGAAAAATTGTAAAGCTAAAGTAAACCTAAATTGTCCGTAGTTGATATTCAAGAAGTAGATGGTACTGAAAAGGGACTAAAGTAGGACTATCTACAAAAAGAAATGAGATGCCCTCAAAAACATAACTTGTAAAAAAACCCAAGTCTCGCAACTTAGTTCTTCAACCGTACAAAGTTGTGAGATCCATGCAATATCAAGTCAGTTAATTTATTCAGTCCCTTCAGGCACTTAACAATCTAATTTAATATAATATGTATTACTTGCCCCATGTAGTGGCGGGTAAGAATACTCACTACCCCATATCTTCCCGTAGGTGTCGTAAGAGGCGACAGAGGGAAACTAAGGCAGAGGATGAGCAGCAGCATTTTTCTGATAACAGCAAACCAACAATAGAAACTGCGGTTGCCAACCCGCTCGCCAAGCGGGGCAACTATGGCAATATAGCCCCATGAGAAATTACATTAATATACGGCCCTAGACCCCGGCGGCCCCGCTATTCCTGGTTACGGTGGCGACCATGGTAACGGCGGGGCAGAGGGTGCTAAGAATCTCCGGTGAAGGTTCGGTTGCCATCTACGACGACTCGACCTGGCAACTTATAACGCACGCACCCTGAGGACTGACGAGAAGATCCTGGAGCTGGAAGAAGAGATAGACAAGTTGCGCTGGAATATCATAGGGTTATCCGAGGTCCGAAGAGAGGGGGAGGACACGGTAATCCTTGAATCCGGCAACCTGTTCTATCACCGGGAGGGCGACGATCTGTCCCAAGGAGGTGTCGGATTTATCGTCCACAAGTATTAACAATGTTGTAAAGATTGGCAGTGTGTCGACAAGGGTTGCGTTCCTTATACTCAGAATCATCAAACGGTATTCGCTGAAGGTCATACAGGTTTACGCACCAACCTCGGCACACCCCGATGAGGAGGTGGAGGAAATGTATGAGGATATCTCTAGAGCCATGCATTCCTCCAAAACCCACTATACGGTGTTAATGGGAGACTTTAACGCAAAACTAGGCACAAGAGAGAACGGTGAGCTGAAATCAGGGAAATTTGGAATAGGGCAACGGAACTTAAGGGGCCAGCAGTTGGCTGACTTTATGGAAAAAGAGGGACTCTTTATGATGAAATCTTTCTACCAGAAGCGACCCCACAGGAAGTGGACCAGGTCGAGCCCCGACGGTTCGATAAAAATGAGATTGACTTCATTATGACGACCAGACGACAACTGTTCAGTGATGTCTCAGTGATCGCGATGGTGAGAACCGGCAGCAAACACCGAATGGTGACAGGTACACTGAACCTAAACGTTAAGTTGGAGAGGTCACATCTGATGAAGTCAACGCTCCGTCCCCCTCGTGCTCTAATCCAATGTCCCGAAACCTTTCAGCTCGAGCTACGAAACCGTTTTCAGTTCCTAGAAAATTGCAAAGCAGTGGACGATATGAATGACAAGCTCATGGAAAATGTCCATGCGGTCGGAGCTAAGATTTACAAGACCCGCCGCAGAAGAACACAAAAATTATCTGATCACACACTTAATCTTATAGCTGTTAGACGGGATATATATGTATGATATGAAACTGCAGTCTTCAGTAGATTCGAGATCTGTACGCCAGAAAGAGCCAACTGTCGTTGCTGAAGACCGAGTGTGGCAGTGTCGTTTCCGGGACACCTGAGATTTTGAGCGAAATTGACAGGTGTTATGGGCAGCTGTACCCATCATCGTTGGAGCCACACGCAAGTGTGAGTAACAATCCAATAGCGAGTCTTATCCGACACTATTCCGATGATATCCCGGACGTCAGCTCTTCAGCCCCTTAAAAACGGCAAAGCCCCAGGCGAGGATGGAATTACAGCGGAACTTCTGAAAGCAGATGGAAAACCAGTACTTGAAGTCCTTCAGAAGCTCTTTAGTTCCGTCCTCCATGGTGACATTACACCGGAGGCGTGGAGCAGAAGTGCGGTGGTCTTGTTCATCAAAAAAGGTGACAACGCTCTCTTGAAGCAGTACAGACCGATTTCCCTTCTGAGCCGCGTCTACGTGCTGTTTTCGAGAGTCATTACGAATCGTTTCGCGTGCAAACTTGACGACTTCCAGCCTCCCGATTAAGCCGGTTTCCGTAAAGGCTTTAGCACCATAGACCACATACATGTTCTTCGGCAAATTGTACAGAAGTTCGAGGAGTACAATTTGCCACTATGTCTGGCGTATGTGGACTATGAGAAAGGCTTTGATTCCGTCGAAATTTGGGCGGTGCTGCATTTCCTTCAGCGATGCCAAGTTGACTGTCGGTATATCGAAGTGCCGAAGTGCTTGTACAGTAGGGCTACGATGGCTATCCGAGTACAGAACCAGAGTACGATACCTATCCATTTGCAGAGAGGTTTAAGACAGGGTGACGTTATATCCCCGAAACTCTTCACCGCTCCATTGGAAGACGTTTCAAGCTTCTGGACTGCAAAGGATACGGTATTTACATTAATGACAACATTGTACAACCAGTGCGTGTTGCCAGTGGTGACTTACGGATCTGAGACGTGGTCTTTCACTGCTGGCCGTATGAGGAAGCTCAAGGTCGCTCAGCGAGCTATGGAGAGGGCTATGCCCGGGGTTTCTCTGCGTGATAATCTTAGAAATGAGGATATTCGCAGTAGAACCAGAGTGACCGACATAGCATAACGAATTATTAAGTGACAATGGGCTGGTCATATAGCTCGAAAAACTGACAACCGATGGGGAAAAAAGGTTCTCGAGTGGCGGCCTCGTACCGGCGGACGAAGTGTAGGACGTCCACCCACTAGATGGAGTGACGACCTGGTAAGATGTGCAGGAAGTCGATGGATGCAGGTGGCTCAGGACCGTGCTTTGTGGCATTCTTTGGGGGAGGCCTATGTTCAGCAGTGGACTTGTGAAGGGCTGTAATGATGATGATGACGATGTATTACTTGTGAGATACATTGTGTTTTCATGATTTCATGTGATGGGCAAGTCAATCTATTTATTTAAAACATAAAAAAAAAAATTTATATGGTCACTATAAGATGTTGTTAGGTTAGCTAATTACGCAATAACTTAATACATAAGGACCCTTAAGTAGGGATTGAAATTAACCGACTTGGTATTACAAGGATCTCGTTTTACGGTAGAAGAGCTGAGTTGCGAGACTTTTTTTTAGGAGGTTTTTTTACAGGTTATGTTTTTGATGATATTTTATTTTTCTAAGCCATTTTTGTCACCGGACTGATATGTCAAACGTTGTGACAATGCATTAATGAAAAATGTTATTTCTCTTTGCATTCCACCGTCATGAAGTTCTGAAATTTCATTTCTCAAAAATATCTGCACGTGAAATGAGTATTAATCCCTTATGATTAACATAATATATAAAATATTTTGTAACAAAAACGCTTAATGTACAAAAATATTTTTTATGCTTTGTAGTTCTTGAAAATTTGTATATGGAAACACACTATCAAAGTTTTTTAACGACTAAGCAATCCGTTCTGCTAACATAAAATTTGCGGCTCTCCGAAGTTAACGTCTTGCTTGACAAGACATCCCCTTTCTCAACCGACTATCAGAGTATACTAAAAGATTTCTATAGAGTACTACTAAAACTATTTTGAAACAAAAACTTTAAAAATTGTAACAAGAAAGCACTAAGTATAATTTAGAAAAACGTACAAACATAAATTGAATTTTAATATTTTACAGCTTCCTAATTAAGTTATCTATATGACATGTTCATTCTTATAAATTTAAGTATATACATTCATAACTGTATTAAGTTCATAATTTTTAAAACTCTGATTAAACCGAAAACGTAGTTGGGCATATACACGAAATAAATTTTATTTCAATCAATTTACTACGCTTCAAACAGAGTATGGAGCTGAACGATAGTCAATAATACTTAAAAACTTTATTGACTCTATCATTATTTATACAGAAATAATAACGGATAGTTCATTTAAAATAAAAGTTAAAGTTATATCTCACAGTTAAAGTTAAACTTACGCTTCAAATAGACTGTGGAGCTGAACGATAGTCAATAATACTTAGAACTTTATCGTCTCTATCATTATTTATCTAGAAATAATAACGGATAGTTCATTTAAAATAAAAATATTATTATTTAAAAATAAGTACACGATTCATTAGGTTTCATTCAGTGAGTTCAAGTGGTACCCAAATATCTAGATTAATTGTATAGCTTACCATTTTGAAATGGAGCGAAAGTGTTTTGTGGGCTATCCTCAATTCCTTGGCTATGTTGTGACTACTAATTTTACGATTTTGCTCCACTTTTCAAAAATGGCATAAACTTTATCCGTATAAGGACATGTCAGACAGGATCAGAGTGAGCTGTATCTTTGACAACAAAATTCCCAGACTGAAAATGCTTGAACCAACATTGAGCTAGTATTACTGACACTGAATTAGGTGCATAAATGACACAAATTTTTTTCGCAGTCACATATTTCCTTTTTTTATTAAAACTTCAGAATGTATCAAATTTCTTCTTTAAATTCATTCATTTTGGGGGATATAAAAGCAATTGAAAAATAGCGGGATAGTGTTTTTTACTTTTTATCTTTCTTTTTCTTAATATCCTCTTCGTATTGTTACTAAAACCAACCAGATACATACAGTACAACCAAAGAGAATTGTCTTCAATTTTATATAAACAATATACAATGAAACTTTTCCCCCGACCTATTAATTATCATACAGTACATGTTTCAGACTACGCTACTAAACTCAAGTTGCTCTCAGTTCGTGTTCTTCGGAACACTCAATCATTATTTCTACCCTCACTCTACTGCGTTTTATATAATATATCAAGTCCTCTCCATCTAAAGTAAAATTTTAGATAGCTTAGCTCCTGTCATAATTTTAGCTTACGGTCCAAGGAAAATCTTTTCTTTCAATATCCTGTGCACTCTTCTACAATTTATGACAAATCATTCTCTGTGCTTGGAGTAAGACTTTGGAACTCCTTACCTCAGAAGATTAAAAGTGCCCAATTCTTAAATTTCTTCAAAAACCAAAATACTCACTTTTTGTTTTTTGAACCCCTCTCTCTTCCTTCTTTAAATTATGGGCACTGATTAACCTACAGTATGTTGTCTTTTCTACTGACTTCAAACAGTAGGAGGTATTCAATTTGACTGTATGGTTTTTATGTGTGTTACCTCATAATTTCTTTTTGGGTGAACCGATTTCTATGATTATTTTTTTATTTGAAAGCTGGTGCTCATCTGGTCCTAAATACATTTGATCAAGGTTTGACCAATAGTTTTTGAGTTGTTTTTAATCATTTACATTGAATTCGGTTGTACAAACATTTTAATTTTAAATCATTAGTGCATGTTTGTATTCTTTCTAATTTTTGTGCACCCTACTTGACAATCTTTCTTTTATTTTTATTTAACTCTTTTTCTGAATTATCTGTAAGAGACTGCAATGTAGCAATAAAACCGCCGTTGGTTGTTTATTTCTCAATATTTGTTTATTTTTCTATATTTATCTTTCCTTGGTGTACAAAAAAAGTTTTTGTATATTTCATCATCATCATCATCATTACAGCCCTTCACAAGTCCACTGCTGAACATAGGCCTCCCCCAAAGAATGCCACAAAGCACGGTCCTGAGCCACCTGCATCCATCGACTTCCTGCATTTCTTACCAGGTCGTCACTCCATCTCGTGGGGGGACGCCCTACACTTCGCCTACCGGTACGAGGCTGCCACTCGAGAACCTTTCTTCCCCATCGGTTATCGGTTCTTCGAGCTATATTTCCGGCCCACTGCCACTTCAGCTTACTAATCCGTTGGGCTATGTCGGTTACTCTGGTTCTACTGCGGATATCCTTATTCCTAAGTTTATCACGCAGAGAAACTCCGAGCATAGCCCTCTCCATAGTTCGCTGAGCGACTTTAGCTTCCTCATACGGCCAGCAGTGAAGGACCACGTCTCAGTTTCGTAAGTCATCACTGGCAACACGCACTGGTTGTACAATTTCGTTTTAAGGTTTTGAGGTATGTCTGACGAGAAGACGTGTCGTAGCTTCCCGAACGCTGCCCAGCCGAGTTGAATCCGCCGATTGACCTCTCGGTCGAAGTTGGACTTACCTAGTCGGACTATTTGTCCCAGGTAAACATACTCGTCAACAACTTCGAGCTTAGTGCTCCAACAACTACCGGCATAGGTGTGACACGGACATTAAACATGAGCTTTGTTTTGTCCATGTTCATCTTAAGACCTATCCGTTGGGAGACACTATTGAGGTCATTGAGCATAGTGCTTAGGTCCTCCAGCGATTCTGCCATAAGGACTATATCGTCGGCAAATTGAAGGTGAGTGATGTACTCGCCATTGATGTTAATACCGCATCCTTTCCAGTCCAGAAGCTTGAAAACGTCTTCCAATGCAGCGGTGAAGAGTTTCGGGGATATAACATCACCCTGTCTTACACCTCTCTGGAATTGGATGGGTTTCGTACTCTGGTTTTGTACTCGGAAAGCCATCGTAGCCCTACTGTACAAACACTTCAGCACTTCGATAAACCGACAGTCAACTTGGCACCGCTGAAGGGACTGCAGCACCGCCCAAATTTCGACGGAATCAAAGGCTTTCTCATAGTCCACATACGCCAGACGTAGTGGCAAATTGTACTCTTCGGACTTCTGTACAATTTGCCGTAGGGTATGTATGTGGTCTATGGTGCTAAAGCCCTTTCGGTAACCGGCTTGTTCGGGAGGCTGGAAGTCGTCAAGTCTGCGCGCAAGACGATTCGTAATGACTCTCGAAAACAGCATGTAGACGCGGCTCAGAAGGGAAATCGGTCTGTAGTTCTTCAAGAGAGCGTTGTCACCTTTCTTGAAGAACAAGACTACCGCACTTCTGCTCCACGCCTTCGGTGTAATGCCACCATGGAGGACGGAATTAAAGAGCTTCTGAAGGACTTCAAGTACCGGTCTTCCACCCGCTTTCAGAAGCTCCGCTGTTATTCCATCCTCGCCTGGGGCCTTGCCGTTTTTAAGGTGCTGAAGAGCCATTCTAATCTCGCTCAGACTGACGTCCGGGATATCTTCGGAATAGTGTCGGATAAGACTCGCTCTTAGATCGTTACTCACACTTGCGTGTGGCTCCAACGATGACGTGTACAGCTGCCCATAGAACCTCTCAATCTCACTCAAAATCTCAGGTGCCCCGGAAACGATGCTGCTACATTCGGTCTTCAGCTTTGACAGTTGGCTCTTTCTGGCAGACAGGTCTCTGGCAAAGACTTTGGAGCCTTGGTTCCGCTCGATCGCTTCTTCAATACGAGCTGTATTGAAGTTGCGTAAGTCCCGCCGCATGCATTTGGAGATCTGTCTGTTCAGTTGCCTGTATGCTGTCAAATCTGTTGAAGAATGCCTCATCTCCCGTCTAACAGCCATGAGATTAAGAGTGTGATCGGAGAGTTTTTGTGTTCTTCTTCGGCGGGTCTTCCAGAACTTAGCTCCGACCGCATGGACAGTTTCCACGAGCTTGTCATTCATATCGTCCACTTCATTGCAGTCTTCTAGGCACTGAAAACGGTTTCGTAACTCGAGCTGAAAGGTTTCGGGACTTTGGATTAGAGCACGAGGGGGACGAAGCGTTGACTTTATCAGACGAGACCTCTCCAACTTAATATTTAGGTTCAGTGTGCCTCTAACCATTCGGTGATCGCTGCCGGTTTTTACCCTCGCGATCACTGAGACATCACTGAACAGTTGTCGTCTGGTCGTCATAATGAAGTCAATCTCATTTTTTGTCGAACCGTTGGGGCTCGACCAGGTCCACTTCCTGTGGGGCCGCTTCTGGAAGAAAGAGTTCATCATAAGGAGTCCCTCTTTCTCCATGAAGTTGGCCAGCTGCTGGCTCTTGGGTTCCGTTGCCCTATTCCGAATTTCCCTACTTTCAGCTCACCGTTCTCTCTTGTGCCTAGTTTTGCATTGAAGTCTCCCATTAACACCATATATTTGGTTTTGGAGGAATGCATGGCTCTAGAGATATCCTCATACATTTCCTCCACCTCCTCATCGGGGTGTGCCGAGGTTGGTGCGTAAACCTGTATGACCTTCAGCGAATACCGTTTGGTGATTCTGAGTATAAGGTACGCAACTCTCGTCGACACACTCCCGATCTTTACAACGTTGTTAACGAGAGACTTGTGGACGATAAATCAGACACCTCCTTGGGACAGATGTTCGCCCTCCCGGTGATAGAGCAAGTTGCCGGATTCGAGGATTACCGTGTCCTCCCCCTCTCTTCGGACTTCGGATAATCCTATAATATGCCAGCGTAACTTGTCTATCTCTTCTTCCAGCTCCACGATTCTCGTCAGTCCTCAGGGTGCGTGCGTTGTATGTTGCCAGGTCGAGTCGTCGTAGGTGGCAACCGAACCTCCACCGGAGATTCTTAGCTTAGGAGATTTACAAGTGATAAAATGAAATGTTTTGTACAACTGATAAAAACTAAAAAAATCAACAATAAATTATATTTATATTGAGGTCAATATAAATATAATTTATTGTTGATTTTTTAAAACCGCTTGATCGATTTCGACAAAATAAAAACGAATTTCTACATAATAAAAAATAATTTCGACGAATTTTTAACCTCCTCCTCTTTGAAGTCGGTTGAAAATAGCTCCAATAATACCACACGGAACGTTGGCCGCTACCTAGGCTGAACACCGTGCATGGCGGAGGTTCTTGCCTCTTTTTATAGAAGAGGGGGCTAACGAGCATGCGGCTCACCTGATGGTAAGTGACTACCGCCACCCATGAACAACCGCAACAACAGGGGAATTGCAGATGCGTTGTCGGCCTTTTAGAAAGTTGTAAGTTCTTTTTTTGAAGGTCTCTAAGTCGTATCGGTCCGGAAAAGTCGCCGGTGGTAAACAATTCGCCAGAGAGGTTGTACGAGGAAGAAAACTCCTAGTAAAACATACAGTCGTGGACCGCCAAGCATCCAGATGATGAGGATGGTATCCTGAAATTTGACGCGATGTGCGTTCGTGAAATTTGGCGGCTGGAATTAATCCAAATAATTCCTCAGAGCACTCCACATGGTAAATTCGATAGAAAATGCAAAGGGATGCAACATCCCTACGCAGTGCCAGTGTATCGAGCCGATCAGAAAAAACCCTGTCGTCGACGATTCGAACCGCTCTGCGCTGGATGTGCTTAAGTGGAAGGAGCTGGCACTGGGCTGCCCCGACCCAGAGATGAGAACAGTATTCCACGTGAGGCCAAACTTGCGCTTTGTAAAGTTGCAAGCGATATGCCGGCATGAAAAACTATCTCGCTCTGCTGAGCACGCCAAGCTTTTTAGAGGCCAATTTGGCTTTCCCTTCCAAGTAACCACGAAACTGCACACTATTCGATATGTCAACGCCGAGAATTCCGATGCTAGCTGAGGCAGCAATGGGATTGCCTTGAAACTGAGGAAATACGACAAAGGGGTTCTTTTTAGCGGTAAACACGCAAACTTATGTCTTCTGGGGATCGAACTGCCTATTTTCACCACGGCCAAATTGGTAGCGTAATATGAAAATATAACCTGTAATCTCCAGAAATTTCAACTACAAGCTTCTGTCATCCTGCAAGCTAAACTATACTAGAATTATTTTGTCCGTGCAGTTTGGGTCATATATCATCGGAGTATTTCGCTCTCTCTCTCTCACTCACGGGCCTTAGGGGCTAGCATAGTGATGCGCATTATTGTTGTCTATAAGCGTTATCGATAGTGTATTTAGTTTTGTCATTATGTGGGTTAGTGATAAAAATGAAAAAAAAATAGATAAAACAACGTATTTATTAATGTAAGAATAATAATAATTTAAAATAAATTATAAATTAGGTATTTATGTATTAAAACTCCATGCTACTACAGGTCCTATCCGCAGAGATCGTGATACTCGGTAATTTTAACGCCCACTACGCTGAATGGCCCCTTTGTGCTCTTCGGACCATTGTCTGATCCGGAGTACAGTGCTACTCATGCTCTAATCATAGTTGCGATCTCCAGCTTGCCGCCGTGTTTGGCACTATAGGTCAGCCGATTGGGACGGGATGCGGTCTTTTTTTGCATCCTACCCTTGGGGGCGGGTATGCTTCTCGTCGAAATACCCCAGCGTTGTTGCCGTATCTGTTGCTGATGTGGTAGCTCAGGATATGGAACTTTTTATTCCATCCTCTGTGGTGCTCATCGGAAGCAGATCCCAGCCATGGTTTGGTCGCTCCTGTAAAATCGCATCACGCTATAAGCAGGAGTGCTACCGGGCCTGGGCTGATGCATCAACGTCTCGGGATGTAAATACCAGCGCACTTAAAAAGAAGTATAATTCCGCCTCCAGGTCTTTCAAAAGCGTCATTGCCAAGGCAAGATCTGAGCACATCAGCAGAAATGGCGGGAAGCTAGTTCGCCTTCCTTCGGAAACCCGTGCATTCTGGTCTCTCGCCAAGGCTGTCCAAGGGAACTTCTATCAGCCATCTCTTCCATCTCTGCACAGAGAGGACGAATCACTGGTCCATGCCGCAAAGGAGAGAGCCGATCTGTTGAGCTCTCTCTTTGCGTCCAACTCGACTCTACATGACGAGGGGAACACACCGCCGACCATCCTGCGGTGAGTGCTCCATGCCGGATGTGTGGTATCTACAGCGCTCGGTTCGCAAAGCACTCTTCTCCCTGGACATCAGCAAGTCGAGTGGGCCCGATGGAGTCCCTCCCATTGTGCTGAAGACGTGTGCTCCGGAGTTGGCACCGGTTTTAACGCGTCTTTTCCGGTACTCTTACTCCCAAGGCGTAGTGCCGAATTCATGGAAGCAGCTTTGATCCAACCGATCTTTTTAAACCGATATTTTTGTTTGTAGAATGTTAACGTGTGTGAAATTCGATCAAAAAAGTGATAACTTTTCTTTTTTATACGTTATTTCTGATATTATTGTGAAGATATTTTCATATTTACATCAAACTAGTTGTGAAGATATTTTCCTTAGTAATTATGTATCATTATGACAATTCCAAAACGTTTACATATAATGATTTAGCTCTGAATTTTAATCACTATACGCGATCACCGTTTATTGATTATATGTAGTTTGAAATGTATTATAATCAGTTTCTTGGATTAAATGAATGTATTACTATTCACTATTAACACTTTGATAGCAATTTATAAAAGAAATATTTGTGGAGATGTGTCTAGAAATTATTAAAACCTATTTTTTTTTCATTTATTTACTTATTTATTCAAATTTATATTGGATAAACATTGTATACTTATGTATATACTTATGTATTAACTGTGGTAGAGCCACGCGGCAGCTTTTGCTGTCGCACGGATGGGCTGGCTCGAACTGGGGTAGTACCATGACCTCACAGAATACCAGCGTGAAGTAGAGGTTTACCTCTGCGTTTCGCTTGGTGAGTGCAGCTGGCCTGAGGCCTTTTTTACTGGAAATGAGGCATTCCATCTTAGTCCACACGGGTCACAACGCATCTGCATTTTGATTTGTAATAGAGGATAGATGTAGATGTCTATGGACCGCAGCAACCACTTACCATCAGGTGGACTGTGTGCTTGTTTGTCACCCTTATCCTATAAAAAAAATTTAATATATAAGATGATATGGATATTGGTGTCATTTTAAAGGGAACATCATGTACTATTATAATATAAAATAATTGTCTCCGGTAAGTATTACACTTTTCTTGTAAAACTCGAAATAAAAAATAAATACGACTATTACTAGATATTGAAATTGACATGAAATTAATTATTATAATATTATTTCTCTTTGTTAACTAAATTTGGTGACTAATGTATTTCTAATAGTTAAAGAAAATTTGACATTGTTTAAAAATATTTGCATGCTATGTAAAATAAGCAAAACATGAGCGCTCGATGTTTACCTGTGAACAACATATATACCATGTTTTACGCAAATAAAGATTATTATTATTATTATTACGATTTTTTTAGATATTCCCATTTTTAAGCTTTATTTTTAATTTGCCTATTTTTTAACAAAATTAAATTTTTAATTCTTTGAGTCTTTTGAGAATATTTTTCATTTGAATGAAGCTATAGTAGTTTTTCGGTAGTAATCGTTTTTGTTAAGACTGTCTCGCACGGTCGTAAAATATAGTGACATTTAATTCGCGGACAGGTCAGGCGAGATCACTCGCGCGGGGCGGATGGTTGAGTGGTTAGTTTGCCCCCCTTTCCCGTTTTTGGGTTTAAGTCGCCTTGTCCATCCTTGTCTAGCCAAATTCGTTTGCGGCTTTGATTTTAGTTCATCCAAGTCTCATCTAAATAAATTCTTGTTCGAGTGTCTTCACGATCTCTCACGGCCTTTTTTCTCAGTTAGTTTTCTCAGAAATTGTAGCCGCGCACAAACGATGTCAGTCTTTTTCATCAATTGTTTACGACTATCTGGAGCTTGTGTGTACTTGTACCCAAGTTCTAAGAAAATTTTACGCATAGAAGAAATAGAACACTAGAATCTGTCAATTCTTTCTTTTGCTGCACTCAAAATTTTAGCCGTGGAAGGATATTCACCGGCGCGATAAAACGGTGACACTATTTGTTTAATTACACTTTTGTTATCTAACGTAGTTACTGCACAAGGCCGATAGACGCTTTCTCTCGGAGAGCTAACTTCTGCCTTTATACATTTTTTTTAAATTTTGTCGAACGCTCTAACACTCACACCACATATCGCCGCAGCAAGTTCACGAGAACGGCAGAACTTAACACTTTGTATTTTTTCGGGATCTATTTTCTTTTCAGTGAAAAATGTTAAAACATTGTTGAGAACAAAACGTGCTTGTGCTGGTATATTGGTGCCAACAGGCAAAATATTATATTGAATAAATCCTGCCGTTTTGGTACAAAACAAACGAATGGCCATTGTGTCACTTAAGAAATTCAGAGATCGAATGCGCAAAAATGAATTTATCTTCGATATATATACTAAATTATCATTGCACTAATTTGCAGGTATTCGGCGAGGGTAATAATGGACAACAAATGACTCATAACATAAGAATGTCGTACCATCCTTTGTATACCGCACCGCCGCCGTGTACCTGCCTTCGATGATTCATTTGTTGTTATCGATAATGCTTACGCCTTCGCCGGGCTGAGGCCGAGCTGTGATTTATGACCCCAACTGCACGGACAAAATAATTTTACTATAGTTTTTGCTAGGTTCGCCGCAGCATTGGAATAATACTTCTTGTTTTTTCGAGATACTGTCTGCGCTACAATGTTCGGCATGGTTCTTACGCTTACTGCTCGTTTCTGCTTCACAGCACTCTCGCAGATGAGTTTTCATTTTCGCGACTTACCGCAGACTACAAGGTATTTCTTAGCACTTTTGAACGCCATAAACTGTTGTCCTAATGGGCGGGTCTTCGGTTTGATTTGGGTGATGTGGCGATTGAAACACCTCGCCCGGCAGGAGATCACATTCCTACTATGGCACATGATTACGTTTACAAAGGCTAATATATCAGGCTGCGACAAAGAGTGAAACAAAATAGAGAATTTGGTTTTTTTATGTAATTGTCCTACTTTCTACCCTAGTGCTACTATCATGTATGTGGGGGTGAGTGTGCGTGCGAGCGCGTGCGCGCGCGCGCGCGTGTGTGTATGGGTGTATGTGAGCGTGTGTTATGTGTTATGTGTGTGTGTGTGTGTGTGTGTGTGTGTGTGTGTGTGTGTGTGTGTGTGGGTGTGTGTGGGTGTGTGTGTGTGTGCGCGCGTGTGTATGCGTGTTATGTGTTGTGTGTGTGTGTGTGTGTGTGTGTGTGTGCGAGCGAGCAAGTATGCGTGCTTGCATGCGTGCGTGCGTGCGTGTGCGTGCGTGCGTGCTTGGAATTTATAGTCTAATCGTATTTTATAATAAATTTTATTGTTGCTCTTAAAAGAAAAGTTCTTTTAATAACTTCGAAATACCTGCTCGGATCATTTTTGATGAAATGAGTTAACTAAAAGTTGTAAATATATTTGCGAGAGTTTTGAGATCGAACATAGCAGAAAGTTCCAGGGATAGAATGCAGGGTCCACCATATTTTATTATATATAGAATAAGGGTGACAAACGAGCACATAGTCCACCTGGTTATACGTGGATGCTGTGGCTCACAGACAACTACATCTGTTCTCAGTGTAGAAACAAAATGCAAATCAGTAGTTTTCTAGAATGCCTCGTTACCTGTATAAAGGCACGGTGTTCTATACTGACCATACGAAACACCTAAGTCTTGGTCTGCTATTTCACTCTGGTTCTCTGTACGAACGTGATTCTTTCTCAGTCAAGCCTATTCATTTATGCTGCAACCATAATATAGTTGTATTCAGTATGGCTTTATAACGTACAAACATGTCTCTAACACGTTAAAATTATGTACTTAACACCATTTTAGAAATAATTCTTATTAATTACCACGCTTGGCAAGCAGCACGCTTGCTTCCCAAATTCGACCTGAGTACTTTATATCTTGCACATAGAAGATGGTAGATTACCATCTTTGGGATCCTTTAAGCCCGTCTTATATTCGCCCTTTTTACATCCATATGGCGATGGTTTTCTTAGCACGGAATTAAGAAAAAAAGAAAAAAACCTCACCAATTGCCATTGGGTCATACTGAGTAGCACGTTTAATTATGCTCATTGTAATCACCAATTTGATTTAAATCCTTTTAAAAAAACGATTTTAATAAAATAGCTAAAACTACTTTTTTTGGACACGCGCTTTGTAAACACACTCTTTGTTTTATTCGAAAATTCTTCATTCAACATTTAGTTAACAAAAATATCCACTTAACTACATTATTGCAAAAATGGAAATAGTAATATTTTTCACATCATTGATAAAAAGAAAATTAACGTCAGAGTGATTAAAAATTAAACTTTTATAACATTTGGGTAGAACGTTGAAAATTATATTTTATTTATATGAAATCTGCGGTTTGAATGTTTTGAAAACATTACATTTTGACTTTTTGTGGCTTTATACATTTTGTAACTACTTTTATATGATTCATATCAAAAAGTGCTTACTGCAGTATTGCTCGAATTGATTTATAACATCATTACATGCTCAAGAGAGCACCTCTGGGAAAGATTCTATTATAACCGTTAAAATTGAATTTTCTTCTGAAATAAGTTAGGGCAATATTTTGAAGACGAAATTCCGTTTTTATTAAATTATGCTTTTTTGGGTCTAAGAGATAAGTAGTTCTTATATTTAATAGTAATTTGTCATAATGTTTGCGCTCTCACTAGACATTGAATAAAACTCGTTTAACATATTTTATCGCGTTTTATATAAACTTATTTTTACCCCTAGATATTTTGAGCGGTTTACAGTTGGATATTGTAAACCGCTTAAAATATCTAGGGGTCAAGCGCCTGACATGTTAAATGACGTTTTGACTGATATAAAAAAGTCATTAAACATTTAACAACGATAAGTTAAACATACATTTAACTTTTAATTATTTATTCTGAACACCTACGTAGAATTTAGATATTACTCACCTTTGTAAGATTTGCAGAAGATTAAGTCCTTATGTCTGTTAATGTATAAAGAATCCGTCGTAAGTAGGACGACCTCAGTAGTGTTTTCCAATAGGTTGGTCTTAAGATGAACAAGGGCTAGCGAAAATTATGTTTAATGTCCATGTTACACAACATGTATACTGGTAGTTATTGGGAACTCAGCGCTAGAAGTGGTTACGAATAGGTGTGACTGGGCAAAAATATTTATGTGTTGGTTAAGATTTTGAATCAAGTCACCTTAATCGGGGGTGGGCGGTGAAGGAGCGGTAAATTCCCCCCCCCCCCCCCCCCCGACTTATATTCTCCGCTGCACGTGCCTGTTTTTTATATTAAATGTTGAAGATTAAAAGTTTTATTAAATTATTTCTGAGAAAATTCGCTTTAATAGGGGCAGGGGGAGGGTCAACCCTCCAACGAAGTAACACCAAAGTGTAGTCAACGGAGCCCCTCTAACAAGGGGTACCTATTTATGGGTG
This sequence comes from Parnassius glacialis, assembly GCA_033319125.1. Classification (NCBI taxonomy): domain Eukaryota; kingdom Metazoa; phylum Arthropoda; class Insecta; order Lepidoptera; family Papilionidae; genus Parnassius; species Parnassius glacialis. The sequence continues at coordinate 8,036,879 of JAVANC010000009.1, forward strand.
GTTTATAAAAATATCCACGAAAGGGTGGAAGGGTTTGTTCGATCGCTTCTAACCTAACCTACCCGAGTCTGGTAGCTTCAAGTCCCGAGCATGCTTCGCTCGCTCTTGTGCCAAATAAAACACCAAAATATTAACTTTTATAAGTGAACATAATTTATCACTTCTAGCATTTCCAAAAATGGATCATTATAATATTTCATAATGTTCCGCTATCAATTATTATAACTTTTGTCAAACTCGACATTTTAATAGTATCTTACGAATGTAATCTTCAATCGACAAAGGGTCCGTGATCCACGAAGAAATCATGACCAGGAACCGTTAATTCAGTCGCAGCTCCACCAAACCTCGAGCTCGTGGACGGCCCGTATTCCGAATCTCGGTCAGTTGCCGCCATTCCTTGCCAATAATTATAATCAATGTCCAGTGAGTAATTCAAGGTCGTTTAAAAAAGCAAACCAATTGGTGTCCAAAGGCGAAGAGAAGTCGTCGTAAAATGGCAAGCTATCAGTGTCCAGAAGAATAGCGAAATCGTCGACAAACAGGATGCATAAAATAACGATAAAGAGCACTTTCACGTAAACTCAGAAGCAGTGGTATGACGTTTATGACGCGAAGTCAAGTATATCTATCACTGGCAGTGTCAACAAAATGGCGGCCCAGTACTTCATTTTGTGTATTTTGACAGATTTAGCGTAATATAAGTTCTGTTTCAGGTATTAAATTAGGGATTTACGAATATTTTTAGAAAATTATTTGAAATATTTCGACGCAGCTTCGGAGGCTAAAATTGAATAAAGGCGCTTGAGATTAGCTCTCTTGACACCCCCACAGCGACAGACTCCTCAAATTTAGGCGATTTGATACTAAACCCAACCCGATCAGTAAGTTGAAGTGGCTATAGCTCAAAGAACCAACAACCGACGTGACGGGTGACGTGCCACTAGATGAAGCTACGCAAACAGACATTGGATGCGAGTGGATAGGACAGTGCTTTGTGGCAATCAACCGCGGCCTATTTTCAGCAATGTACTTCACAGTGGCTGTAGTGACAGTGACAGTGAACAAGCTCAATGAGCTAACTCTGCCTTGACTTTTCTTGCAGTGGTTAACTTGGGCTTGGATTTATTTAATTAATTATAGTATTTCAAGTAATTGGTAGCACTCAATTAACTACACTTGTAGTAATTGGTGTTCTTTCACGAGAATTTGTAGTCAAATATGATGGATGGCAAGGACCATTTAGGATAATTATGATCACAGATTATAGACTTGCTGGAGCGTTAATTTTTTTATAGAATAAAGGTGACAATCGAGCACACAGTCCGCCTGATGGTAAGTGGTTGCTGTGGCCCATAGACATCTACATCTATCCACCATTACGAATCAAAATGTAGATGCGTTGTCACCCGTGAGGACTTATATGGAATGCCTCATTTCCAGTAAAAAGGGTCTCCGGTTCTCTACACTCACCATACCAAACACAGCAGCATTAAGTTGCTATTTGACGCTGGTATTCTATAAGAGCGTGGTCCTTCCCCGGTCGAGCTGAGCCATTCGTGCTACAACTATACAACTAAGATAGCTACAGCATGGCTCTACCATAATATAAACATGAATATAAATATAAATATAGACATAATGTTTCACGTTAGCTTATAATCTTTACGCGGATTTTCAAATATCATTTTGTTTATTCTATATAAGAGAGACAATGTGCTTAAACAAGTTTGTACAACCCTGGATCTTGTAGAAAGATAAAACACTTCCTGTATGGTAGAAATGCTTGCAAGGGAAAGGCTCTTATCCAGCCGTAAATATTTAGCGGCCAGTAAAATATAAATATGTTTTACTACCTACAATCGATGCAACACAGAAAGCATGCAAACAAGCTCTCGTCTTAAAGCTTTATTTTCCGTTTAAACTTTCCCAAAGGACAGTAATATAATATAAACTTATATTTTAATTATTAAAAGCAAGCGAACTCTCCTAAAAGTGCAATTTTATTTTTCGTTAAATTTACCGTAATCAAACGCAATAGACTTATTACAATTTCTATTACTAAAACAGGCATACACACTTTCACACACAAAACGTACCGCACCAAAATCACACTACACAATCATCATTCCCGGTTGTTCTGGCTCTCAATTAATGACCACCGTCCAAAATCACTTTTGCAGTTAGTAGAATTATTTGTTATTATTAAGCGAAAAAATGTGTGACTTTCATGTTGACATAGACGAAACTTTGACAGTAAAGTGACATTCCATTGACAGCCTAGAGCAATGTCGTAATTTATTACCCGTAGTTGTCGACTTTAAAGTTTTAAATTTCAATATTAGGAGCCTCCAACACAATTTTGACGGTTTTCTGATTTCGCTAGCGCGACTTAATGCTGATCCAGATGTGGTTATACTAACGGAGTGTTGGCTCGGTGTAAACCCCACGATTCCACAAATACCAGGATCTATTTCCTTCTACACAAAAAATAAACTTAATAAAAGTGGAGATGTCACCGCATATATTAAAGATTCATGGAGTGTAACATCTTATGAACCGTTAAGTGATCAGTGCGATTGCCTTAACTTAAATTTAAATAACCAAAGTACTATTCTAGGGATATATAGGTCTCCCTCTATTAAGAATGTGAATAAATTTCTAGCCTTTCTCGATAAATCATTATCGCAAATTAACAACAAGCATACCGTGGTGTTGACAGGTGACTTTAATATAAATATAAACGGAGACCCGCTTGATAATCAGTACTCTGAATATCTATTCTTATTAGCAAGTCATCAACTGTTCTCTGCTATCTCGGAACCAACCAGGGGCTCGACAGTCTGTATCTCGAAGCCAGGAGATAACCTTATAACACATTTACCCAAATAACTTATAAACGATACAGAAACTTCCTTTATGCGCTACAACGTAAATTAAAGACCGAAGACGAGAATAACCAAATTCAGCAAAATAAAGATAACCCAAAAAAATTGTGAAAAACGCTCAAAAATATATGTAATCTCTCACGTAAGACTACCGAGGCCACTAAATTGTTGACCATAGACAAAGACCCAGATTCTTCTTTAAACGCTTGTAACGAGTACTTTTCTAGAGTTGGCAGAGAACTGGCTGATGACACGCTCAGTACATTAAACACCCAAGAAGACCTGCTAGCTGCAGAATACAAACCAAGAGTGCTTTTCAAGGACTCTCTCTCTTTCTGCAGCCAACGGATCCTTATGAAGTTGGTACCCTTATTGACCAGCTAAAAAACGATACTGCACCGGGTATCGACGGCTGAACCTCAAGGTTGGTTAAACACATAAAACACACAGTTCTGCAACCACTTATCCACATATTTTATCTTAGTTTATCATGTAGCATTTTTGCTAATTGTTGGAATTTAGCAATAGTTACTCCAATACAGAAAGATGGGGATAAAAACTGTCGTAGCAATTGCAGGCCCATATGTTTGCTAAGTATATTTTCCAAGTTACTGGAAAAAATTGTAAGCAAGCCCCTCACTGACTTTATAGAAAGTAATAATCTACTCTCTGTAAATCAATTGGGCTTCAAGAGGGGTAAGTCCACGGAGGATGCGGTAGTTCTACTGACAGATGCTGTCTCTAGGTATTTGGATAATAGACTGATAATAGAGCTGTGTAGGTATCTACCTGGATCTGCTAAGGCCTTCGACACCGTGTCGGTCCCTATACTGCTGCGGAAGTTTGAAAAAAAAAGGAATTAGAGGAGTGGCGTTAGCTTGGTTCCGTAGCTATCTTTTAAATCGGCGTCAATGCATAAGAGTGGGCTCACATACAAGTAAGCAATTAAAAATCAGTATTGGAGTTCCTCAAGAAAGTATGCTTGGTCCAATTCTATTCTGTATTTACATTTAATATATGTTGTTAAATTCTATAAGTATTGTTGTTTAGGTTACTTGACCATTAATATTTGCACACCACTAAGGTAGAATATGTAGAACAAATTATACTCAAACACCATTGTACAACCATATTCTTGCAAATAAAGATTATTATTATTATTATTATTATTATTATTATTATGACGTCCTAGAACTGCCAATACAAAGAGCAGACGTCGTCTGCTATGCGGATGATACAGCCATTTTATTTAATGATTTAACTTGGGATAGCGTACTCGAGACGGCTCAAAAAGACATGGTAGTGTTGAATAAATGGTTAAGTTCTAATTTTTTAACTCTAAACTACAAAAAATGTAAGTTCATAGCCTTTCACAAAATTCTTGCATCAAAACCATTTTCGCTGGCAAACTTAGTAAATCACACTTGCGAATCTGAAGCATCCTCTTGCGTCTGTAATATAATCAGCAACACAGATAACATCAGGTATCTAGGAGTGATCATTGATGACAAGCTATCATTTACAAACCACCTAAGTCGCTTGTCGGGTAGTGTTAGAAAAACCATTTACATAATGAAAGCTTTGCGACGCTGTGCTACTAAAGTAACAATGAAAATGGTTTACAAAGCACTAACACAATCCCTACTATACTACTGCACGCTAGCTTGGGGTGGAGCTATCAAAACAAAAATGCTCGAAGTCGAGAGGGCCCAGCGAGCAGTACTAAAAGTAATGCTGTTTAAAAGCTTTAGATTCCTACTGAAGAACTATACAAGGAATGCAAGGTGCTACGGGTTCGCCAAATCTACATTTTAAAAGCAGTAATTCTAACCCACAAAAAATAATAAATTCCCCGGATTATCTTAGCCTATGCCAACGTCGGACCTTCCGAGTGCCGATTCCCAATTCACACAGTAGCTTTATCAAACGCTACTCACCATTTCTTCTGCCTAGCATCTACAACAAATTCTGCTGTCTCTTCCCATATTTGAGGTCTTTGTCCACAAGCAAAGTCAAACACAAAATTACAACCTGGCTACTACATGCTTCTTATCAGGAAACGGAAAACTTACTTTCCTTTCATAGTTGACCCCATACATGCACATGCGTGGACTTACACTCACTTACAAACACGCGCAAGCACGCACACGCGCAAGCACGCACACACGCACACACGCACACACATACACTCACACACACTCACACACACACACACACACACACACACACACACGCACACACACACACACACACACACACACACACACACACACACACACACACACAGACACACACACACACACACACACACACACACTCCTAGAGTAAATTAGCTTTCTTTTTCTGCATTGATTTATACAAAATTTTTTTTTGCTTTATTTTAATTTAATCGGAGTCCTATGTATTTATCGGTGTAAACGGTGTCAGTCAATGTTCTTGGTTCCCGCGATACAACCTAGAGCTTTGTGCAGAAACCAGTGTATTGTTTAATTATGTAATATTTTTGGTTAAATAAATACATTTCTTTTTCTATTCTATTTATACTAAAGTCAGATTTTTTGCTATATATGTAAGTAAAAAAGGTTCATAAATTGAGGAAAATCGGGGCCACCAACTTTCCCATTACGTTTAATAAGAACTACTGGAGGGTAACTTCCTTCTGTATAGTCATTATATAAATGATTTTCAGTGTAATGCCTTTTTAAATAATTTTATATTATCATTATACTAACGAGGTCGTTGAGTAGACTATTAATAACGAAATAAGGAGCCCGTCTTCTTTCATTTCATTAGCGCGGCAGTTTCTGCGTCGTTACATGCAATTAATTCTTCAACGTTCATAACGAGACATCTAGATTTTAGGGGATTTTATGTATGAAATTGTTTTTTTTTTGTCCACTTGATGTAATATTGGACTTGAGTTTGCAGCGTGTTTCGGATCGGTATCTTTTCTCTTCTCCTTCTCTTTTTAATGTACATATTTCAGGATCAAATTTAAAGGAACAGTAAACAGAAATTTATAGAAACAGTTTAATTTGTGTAGTTGGGTTTCTTTTCTATACATGTTAGAGATAAAAAAATACATTTAAGCAGATTGTCGTATCGAAAATTAAAATTGTTTTTTTTTGTTTTCATTTAATAAATAAATAATTAACTTTTAAGTTAATGGGTGTTCCTTACTAAAATTCAAAGTCTAATCATGATATAGTTAGTTTAAAAATTAGATGAAAAAATACAATATACATGAGTAAGATCTAGTATTTCTTGGTGATGACTATGATTTTTGTCTTACCGTTTACAAATTCTGTAGTAGCTTTTTAATATTCAATACTTTTATATATTTTTTTACAATACTAGTAATGCTATTAAACATTACTAATATTCCATTTAAGCACTCACTAACAACACACATATTATAATAATCGTGCGTTTAATTGTGAATATTTAAGTTATTTATAGTTCAATTATTGTTTTAGCATTGTTTTCAACATTCGTTAAAGTCAATAGATGTAAGTGTGAATATATCAAGTATTCTAAAATGGGGTCTAGATGAGTTTTTTTTATTATAGAATAGGGTGACAAACGAGCACACAGTCCACTAAATGGTAACTGGATACCGTGACCAATTGACATCTTGATTTATCCTCAATTAAGAATCAAAATGCAGATGCGATGTCACCCTTGAGGACTAAGATAAAATGCCTTGTTTGATTTACCTATATTTGTCAAGATTCTGATATATTTCTATCAGACATGCGTGAGTGTCGTGGAACGCTCGGTTGGAACGAAGTTCCTGTCGCAGTATATTATTATTGATAAACGTATTATATATATTTTTTTATAGGAGAGGGGGCAAACGAGCATGCGGCTCACCCGATCGTAAGTGACTACCGCCGCCCATGAACAACTGCAACACCAGGGAGGGAATTGCTTATTGATTAACAAATACAAATAATGTCATTGTCATGTCATTGTTGTAGATTGGGGGTCATTGTAGAAGCGTGCTCGTCGTGACCCCTACCAGCCCTTTTCAGGGCTGCAATTCTACTCAGCTGCGCACCCATGCCAACGAGGGTTAGGGCGTCCCCCCAAGGCGACGCACACCAGCTAGTCCCCGTTGGTGTGGAATGCAGCGCGCAAAGCGGCGATGGGGACCGCCACCCGTCACGCACAGCCCGACACGGCGGAAGGTGGAGGACAGAGTGCAAAGTTGGCACGTGGAATGTTAGAGGAGGCATGAAAGATAAGATGAATGAGTTGATTGAAATAATGAAAGAGAGAGTATTAGATGTCGTGTGTATGTCGGAGACCAAACGGAAGGGCAGTGGTACTGAAGAGCTCCCTGGCGGGGCATTAGCTCTATGGTCCGGAGTCCCGGAGAGCGAGAGCGCCCGCCAGGGAGTGGGGGTGCTGCTGTCGTCTCGGTTGGTCGATGTTATGTCTGAATATAAGGTTGTAAACTCAAGACTTCTCTGGCTTCGCTTTAAATTGGGACTGGCGAAGTTATTCCTTTTGGCTGTTTATGCGCCGGTAGCTTCGTCGTCCAGGGCTGAGCTGGAGGAGTTTTGGGAGAATGTAAGAGAAGTTCTAGATTTGGCTAGGGGAAACGAAAGAATTGTTGTGTGTGGTGATTTGAATGGATGGGTTGATACCGCTCGACCAGGGTACGAGTCGGTGCTTGGAAAGTTTGGCGATAAAAGGGTTAATGATGCTGGCAAGCTTATACTGGCGGTATGCAAGGAAAAGGGTCTTCTTGTGACAAACACTATGTTTAATCACAAGTAAATCCATATGTATACTAGAGAAAGAAAGAATGAGAGAAGTATGATCGATTTGTTTCTGGTGGATGACCGACTGCGAAAACAGGTGATGGATACGCGAGTGTTCAGGGGTGCTGACCTGGGAACGGATCACTATCTAGTGATTACTAGATTTAGGGGTCTGTTCGCGGGTTGGCGCTACCGGACGGCGGTAACAGAACCACAGTCGGTCTGTCGCATCCGAAGCTGGAAGCTTCAGGAAGCGGATACTAGGAACAAATATCATGCGAGGGTAGCCGAAAAGCTTGACACCATCGATGGCAGAAATGAATGTGTGAAAAGAACATGGCAGATCTTTAGGGATGGAATGGTAAGTGCAGCGGAAGAAGTGTGTGGAACAATAAAAAGAGGCAGTAGTAAAAGAAGAGATGCATGGTGGAATGATGAAGTGAAAGAAGCTGTAGAGAAGAAGAAGAAAGCATGGTTAGACTACTTGGCCTCTAGTAATGATAAGGATATGAGAGAGAAGATGAAAGATAGATATAAGCTGCAGAAAGTTCACACGAAAGCATTGATTGAGGAAATGCGTGAAAGGTGTAGAATGGAAGCGGACGAAAGGTTGTCGCACAACTTTAAGGAGAACTCCAAACTCTTCTGGAAAGAGGTTGGAAGGACCCGAAGTGGTGCGACGGCCTTAAGAATGAACAAAGTGCTTTCGAGAACTAATGACATCCTCACAGAAAAATCGGACGTCATGCAGCGATGGAGCGAATTTTATAGAGAAATGTATGCGTGTGATGATCTTAGTGAGGGATCGGGGGATGACGCCGTGACTGGTACGCCAGACCTGGACCTCGATGACACTGAGGTCATCAGTATGAAAGAGATTGAACGTGCGATTTGAAGTTTGAAATGTGGTAAGGCTGCGGGACTAGACAGAGTTACTGCTGAAATGGTCAAGTATGGTGGGCCTCGCGTCTGGGACAGCTTTTATCAGCTGTGCAATTTGTGCTGGCGGACGGGTGATGTCCCGGATGATTGGCGATCCGCAGTCATTGTGCCTTTATATAAAGGTAAAGGTTCACATTTTGACTGCGGGTGCTATCGGGCGATCAGCTTGACCAGTTTAGCGAGTAAAGTTTACTCGAAGGTTTTGACACGTAGGATGCAAGAGAAATCGGAAAGATTTCTATGGGAGGCACAATGCGGATTTAGACCTGGAAGAGGATGCACGGATCAAATGTTTTCTCTACGCATGATCACGGAAAAGCTTCTGGTTGCTAACCAGAAGATTTTCTGTGCTTTTGTGGATCTTGAGAAAGCATTTGATAAGGTTGTAAGGAAGAAAATGTGGGAACTGTTGCCGGGGTACGGTGTGGATGGTCGATTGCTAAGGGCTGTGCAGTCACTTTACTGTAACTGTAAAGCCTGTGTGCGGGTAGGGCATGACCTGTCACCCATGTTTAGCGTCCAAACGGGCGTGAAACAGGGTTGTGTCATGTCTTCCTGGCTGTTCATACTGTATCTCGACAGCTGTTTACAGAAGCTGAAAGATAGCTGTTTGGGTGTGAAATTGGGTGACATAAAAGTAAATTGTCTGCTGTATGCTGATGATGCAGTGCTTATTGCACCATCAGAGGCAGAACTGCAGGCATTAGTCACGTGTGTGAAAGAGGAATGTGAAATTAAAGGTCTCCGTTTGAATGCTAATAAAACTAAGATTCTGGTATTTGAAAGGGACGAAGAGAGAACGAAGTGTGAAATATGGGTAAATCAGGAATGTCTAGAACAGGTAAATGAAATTGTATACTTGGGGAGTGCTTTTAGCCGGGATGGAAGATGTGATTTAGATGTGGACAGGCGTGTCGCTGCCGGGAACAAAGTCAATGGTGCCCTGACTGCGTTAGTCAAAAGGCAAGGCGTAGTGAAGAGTGCACGCCTTGCAATACATAACGCAGTGTTGGTACCGACTTTGTTATATGGCAGCGAAACCTGGGTGTGCCAGAAGAAGCATAAAAGCAAGTTGAATGCAGTGGAGATGCGATCTCTTCGTAAAATGTGCGGCGTTACCATGGCCGACCGAAAGCGAAACGAAGAGATTCGCAATATGGCAGGTTTGAAAGATGACCTTATCACAAAAATTGATAAGGGCGTGCTTCGATGGTTTGGGCACGTTGAGCAAATGAGTGAAGACCGAATGGTGAAGAAAATATATAGCGCGAAAGTTAATATTAAAAGGTGTCGAGGTAGACCGAGACTAACTTTCGAAGACCATGTGAGCAAACTGCTCGAAGAGGGGAGGGTCAAGAGTACTCGGATACCTAGACGTGCATGTATGAAGAAGATAATGAATCTGAAAGAAGCGAAAGAGGTATGTAAGGATCGTGACACTTGGCGATCTGTTCTCTCTGGCTACCCCGTCAGGGATTGTGCGTGAAGATAAGTATAAGTTAGTATAAGTAAATACAAATAAATGAATTACTGCCGTCTTAAATGAAAATATTTAGTACTTTTAAATATTATTTTGCCTTTTTAACTTGAATAAATTATATAGGTGTATTTTCTGTTATAGTTATAAAAATCTGCAAAGAGAAAGGAAAAGATAATTTTAAGCTTTTATGCAGACAAAAAACTTTATTGTTTGTTCAAGATAAGGTTAGGACTGACTAAAAATAAAAAGGTACTGATAAGTAGTACATTGTGTAAAAGTTAAAATCTCCCCTTACTACCAGCTGTTTTTTTAAAGAACTAAAAACCAGCACAGTTCACTTGGTGGTTAGAAAATACCGTGTTATTATCTATTAACAATCTTAATTTAATAAGAAAGGAAAAAGGAAAGCTTTCTACCCCATTTTAGATGCTATTTGGCATATTTAAAGTGTCGTAAAAGGCGACAAAGGGAAACAGGCAGGAGATGGGCAGCAGCATCTTCCTGGTAACGGCAAAAATACAATAAAAAACTGCGGTTGCCAACCCGCTCGCCAAGCGTGGCAACTATGGCAATATACCCCCCATGATGAAATTTACGAAGAGACGGCTCCCAGTACCCGGCGGCCCCGCTGTTCCTGGCTACGGTGGCGACCATGGTAACGGCGGGGCAGGGGGTGCTAAGAATCTCCGGCGGAGGTTCGGTTGCCACCTACGACGACTCGACCTGGCAACATACAACGCACGCACCCTGAGGACTGACGAGAAAATCCTGGAGCTGGAAGAAGAGATAGACAAGTTGCGCTGGAATATCATAGGATTATCCGAAGTCCGAAGAGAGGGGGAGGACAGGGTAATCCTCGAATCCGGCAACTTGCTCTATTACCGGGAGGGCGACCATCTGTCTCAAGGAGGTGTCGGATTTATCGTTCACAAGTCTCTCGTTAACAACTTTGTAAAGATTGAGAGTGTGTCGACGAGAGTTGTGTACCTTATATTCAGAATCACCAAACGGTATTCGCTGAAGGTCATACAGGTTTACGCACCAACCTCGGCACACCCCGATGAGGAGGTGGAGGAAATGTATGAGGATATCTCTAGAGCCATGCATTCCTCCAAAACCCAATATACGGTGTTAATGGGAGACTTCAATGCAAAACTAGGCACAAGAGAGAACGGTGAACTGAAAGTGGGGAAATTTGGAATAGGGCAATGGAACCCAAGGGGCCAGCAGCTGGCCGACTCCATGGAGAAACAGGGACTCTTTATGATTTACTCTTTCTTCCAGAAGTGCACCCCCCCAGGAAGTGGACCTGGTGGAGCCCCGACGGTTCGACAAAAAATTAGATTGACTTCATTATGACGACCAGACGACAACTGTTCAGTGATGTCTCCGTGATCGCGAGGGTGAAAACCGGCAGAGATCACTGAATGGTTAGAGGCACACTGAACATAAATGTTAAGTTGGAGAGGTCTCGTCTGATGAAGTCAACGCTCCATCCCCCTCATGCTCTGCTCCAAAGTCCCGAAACCTTTCGGCTCGAGTTACAAAACCGTTTTCAGTGCCTAGAAGACTGCAATGAAGTGGACGATATGAATGACAAGTTCGTGGAAACTGTCCATGCGGTCGGAGCTAAGTTCTGCAAGACCCGCCGCAGAAGAACACAAAAACTCTCCGATATCACTCTTAATCTCATGGCTGTTAGACGGGAGATGAGGCTACATTCTTCAACAGATTTGACAGCATACAGGCAACTGAACAGACAGATCTCTGCGGCGGGACTTACGCAACTTCAATACAGCTCGTATTGAAGAAGCGATCGGGCGAAACCAAGGCTCCAAAGTCTTTGCCAGAGATCTGTCTGCCAGGAAGAGCCAACTGTCAAAGCTGAAGACCGAGTGTGGCAGCATCGTTTTCGGGGCTCCTGAAATTTTGAGTGTGATTGAGAGGTTCTATGGGCAGCTGTACACGTCATCGTTGGAGCCGCACTCAAGTGTGAGTAACGATCCAAGAGCGAGTCTTATCCGACATTATTCCGATGATATCCTGTACGTCAGTCTAAGCGAAATTAGAATAGCTCTCCAGCACCTTAAAAACGGCAAGGCCCCAGGCGAGGATGGAATTACAGCGGAGCTTCTAAAAGCGGGTGGAAAACCGGTACTTGAAGTCCTTCAGAAGCTCTTTAATTCCGTCTTCCATGCTGGCATTACACCGGAGACGTGGAGCAGAAGTGCGGTGGTCTTGTTCTTCAAGAAAGGCAACAACGCTCTCTTGAAGAACTACAGACCGATTTCCCTTCTGAGCCGCGTCTACGCGCTGTTTTCGAGAGTCATTACGGATCGTCTCGCGCGCAGACTTGACGACTTCCAGCCTCCCGAACAAGTCGGTTTCCGAAAAGGCTATAGCACCATAGAGTAGATTACATACATACCCTTCGGCAAATTGTACAGAAGTCCGAGGAGGACAATTTGCCACTATGTCTGGTGTATGTGGACTATGAGAAAGTCTTTGATTCCGTCAAAATTTGGGCGGTGCTGCAGTCCCTTCAGCGGTGCCAAGTTGGCTGTCAGTATATCGAAGTGTTGAAGTGCTTGTACAGTAGGGTTACGATGGCTATCCGAGTACAGAACCCCGACGTCATATCCCCGAAACTCTTCACCGCTGCATTGGAAGACGTTTTAAAGCTTCTGGACTGAAAAGAATACGGTATCAAAATCAATGGCGAGTACATCACTCAACTTTGACTTTCCGACGATATAGTCCTTATGGCAGAATCGCTGAAGGACCTAAGCTCTATGCTCAATGACCTCAATAGTGTTTCCCAATAGATAGGTCTTAAGATGAACATGGACAAAACAAAGATCATGTTTAATGTCCATACCACACCTATGCCGGTAGTTGTTGGGAACACTAAGCTCGAGTTGTTGACGAGAACATTTACCTGGGACAAATAGTCCGACTAGGTAAGTCCAACTTCGACCGAGAGGTCAATCGACGGATTCAACTCGGTGGGGCAGCGTTCGGGAAATTACGGCACATCTTCTCGTCAGGTATACCTCAAAACTTGAAAACGAGACTGTACACCCAGGGCGTGTTGCCAGTGATGACATACGGAACTGAGACCTGGTCGTTCATTGCTGGCCGGATGAGGAAGCTCAAGGTCGCTCAGCGAGCTATGGAGAGAGCTATGCTCGGAGTTTCTCTGCGTGATAAACTCAGAAATGAGGATATCCGCAGTAGAACCAGAGTGACCGACATAGCCCAACGGATTAGTAAGCTGAAGTGGCAATGGGCCAGCCATATACCTCGAAGAACCGACAACCGATGGGGAAGAAAGGTTCTCAAGTGGCAGCCTCGTACCGGCAGGCGAAGTGTAGAGCGTCCCCCCACTAGATGGAGTGACGACCTGGTAAGATATGCAGGAAGTCGATCGATGCAGGTGGCTCAGGACCGTGCTTTGTGGCATTCTTTGGGGGAGGCCTATGTTCAGCAGTGGGCTGTAATGATGATGATGATGATGAAAGCTAAAATACAGAAGGAGTGCACATAGCTTAAATTAGTATATAATACGTGTAACAAATACATTTAATTAAATTAAAACAAAACACTAATTCTTGAAGTTTATACTGTCATTGTCAAACACACTGTCTGTGTTCAAACAATCACACAGAATAGATATTAAAAAATCGATTAAGATACACAATTAAAAATTTAATACGAATAAATTACAGTTGAAATGACCAATGGGGGACTACTAATTTTTATAAATATGTACATATGAAATAAATATTGCAAAATAATATACTTGTTACAAATCATACTCGTAATATACGTATTTGTTTAAGTTTCAAAGAAGACAATTTCTGTTTGTATGGAGAATGGGTCCACCACAAATTTAAGGGAAACTTAATTCCTTATAATCAGATTACAAAATTAATATGGGTTTTATCGCATCTAACGGAAATTCTCAGAAATTAAAAATAAAACATGAATATCACAATAATCTTACAACAAACTAAAAGCGATTTTCGAGTATTTTTCAGCGATTTTATGAGTTAGCATAGCGTATATAGAATAGAATAACTTAATAAGTAACAGTATTAAAAAGTTGTAGGTAAATTCAGAAATTATACGTACTTTAAGATTAAGGGAAAATTCTTTTGGCAGTTCCGGCAAAACATAGAGCACAGACAAACAAACGTGGAGCGGAGACAATTTTTTACAGGTATTAACTGATTAGTGAATATTAATCAAAAGCACCATTAAAGTAATTAAATAAATATGATTAAAGCCAAGATGAATAACGGATAATATGTCCATTTATGATATAACCTTTACATGCTATATAGTAAGAAAGATGTTTTAAGCTGTTGGTATAAGGCTAAAACACAAAGTAAAATGCCACTGAATTTATTGTTGTAATTAATTTCAAAGCAGTCTATTAATAGTGGAACAGATAGACATGTGTCAAGACTTTGTTTTAATATGTTTTGGTTGATTAGTAAAGGTGCAACGTGTAAACTATGTTTTAACATATATTAACTGATTAGTTATCATACCTCAAACACCATTAAAGCCAAAATAACTAGGTAATATCATGTTTATTTATGTTATTACATACTGATAAATGTGAAGTAAGATGTTTTAAACTGATTGTGTAAGGATAACATAAAAACAAGTATTAATTTATTGTATTTGTTATTGTAAGTCATTATCAATTCAAAACAATTTTTCAAAATAACTTGAACATTACATGGCCATTTATGATATTGTTAGGAATCAGAAGGATATTTTCAATGTTATTAGATATGATATAAGACTGTTATATTCAATATTCATATACTTTTTTATCTCCGCATACGAGCAGCTCTGCAAGATTTCAGCCTACAAGACATATACATTTATCATATCCACCTGAAAAAAGTAAATGAATATTGTAGTGTCTATACTAAATAATATTTTTATAAATACATTATTTTTTCTATATTTATTGCAATCCCAAAAGCGTGTGTGGTCTATGTTTATGTTTGTATTGATTTATATTTCGAACAAAATAAAGCAAAAAAAAATACGTTCACATATGATATTGTTAAGAATCAGAAGGACATTTTCAGTAATAAGAGATATGAGACAAGACTATACATAAAAGTCAATAAACTACATTTCCATATTTCTGTCAGTATTTTGTTTTCTCTACTTGTATGTTAATAAATAAGAAATTAATATAAAATATACACTTTTAATCAGCTCCAGATGATCTAATACACAAGTAGTAATCTAGTACACAAGATTCAATACACAATTGTAAGGAAGAAAACTTGTTCTAAATCGCACAATGGTGTCACCGCTAATCATTCAGATGGCATGGATGGTATTGTGAGTTTTGTCGCGATGTGCGATGGTGAAATTGAGCGGCTGGAATTAGTCCGAACAATTCCTCAGAGCGCTCCCCGTGGTAGATGCGATAAAATACACAGAAGGATGCAACACCTCTATAGAGTGCTAGTGAGTCAAGTCGTTCGGAAAGAACTCGGTCGTCGACGATTCGAACCGCTTTGCGCTGAATGTGGTCAAGTGAAAGGAGTTGGCACTTGAGTGCCCCTGCCCAGAGATGGGAACAGTATTCCAAGTGGTGCCGAATTTGCGTCTTGTAAAGTTGCAAGCGGTCTGCTGGTATGAAATACTGTCCCGCTCTGCTGAGCACGCTAAGCTATCTAGAGGCCAGTTTGGCCTTCTATTCCAAGTGAACACGAAACTGCACACTACTCGATATGTCAACGCCGAGGCAGCAAGGGGAGTACTTTGAAACTGAGGAGATACGACGTAGGGGTTCTTTTTAGCGGTAAACGTGCAAACTTGTGGCTTCTGGAGATATAACCGGACTGGATTTAATCGCCCCCAATCCGAGACTTTGTTCAGCAAAGACTCGACTTCAGACACAATTTGTCCGGGTACTCGGCGACGTTAAGACGTTACCAGCTTGCAACATATAATTGATATACACTAGAAACAGCGTTTGTGATAGCACGCAGCATGTTTTACACCAGCGTTAATGGGCTTGTAATTAGAGCATGCACCGGCTACAACGACCTTGATGCTCCGATTAGTTAGTAAGGCATACTTTCTACCAAGAAGCTTGTTTTGGTGATACCAACTTTTTATTTATTTCTATCATCAAACATCCGTTCTGAGTTCGCTGGCTAGTGTTTTCTTGTCTACGAGGTAAAAGAGCCAGTATAATTATAGATTTTATGGCATTTAATTTTCTATATTTATATTTGTGTTTTTATGGGATATAGGTGACAAACACGCACACAGTCCACCAGATAGTAAGTAGTTGCTGCGGCCCATAGACATTTACATCCTCGATTACAGATGCGTTGTCACCCGTGAAGACTAAGATGAAATGACTCGTTTTCAGTTAAAGGGTCTCCGGTTCTTTACACTCAGTTAATATGCTCTGTGAGAGTGTATTCCTTCACCGGTCAAGCTGGGTCGGCTTCGTGCTACAACGATACTACTAATAAAGTTGCAGGATGGCTCAAACACGTATAACAAAAAAAAACTTCTTTCTTTGATATTAGTCTTTAACGTACTTGACGTCCTGTGCAACCCAACATGTCATTCAAGAGGGAGGAAGTACCAAACAATATTTCAAGGGATGCTACCACTCGAGAATTTTTATTTCTCTACTCAAACTATACTCTATAAATAAAAATATTAATAATATGCCTTTTCTAGACAAATTGCCCTCTCTGTATTTTCCATAAATAAGCAGAGATGTGCATTCTACTCACGCACAACTAAATTGTAATTGAAATTCTCAGAACGATTCTAATCTTATGAAGGAAGATGAGATCAGATAAATCGGGTCGTTGAAGTCTCGTCAAAATAATTGATCGCTTTCACGATAGCTCCAAATTAACAAATTAGTTTAAAAATTGAATTAATAATAATTTAAGAATTAATATAATCAGGCGGTGCTTTGCGGAAATCCATTATATTAAAATTGTTAAAAATTTATTTGCTTATATCCGCTTAATCAATTAAAATTATGTGTCTTACCTGGATGAGGAGCACCTCTCACCATCCCTCAATTGCCCGCACTATCCCCGTCACCACTAATCCCAGCACCACTACTTCCAATACCACTACACTAGGAAAGGCGCACCACCTTCGATAATGATACATATTTCGCTTTTACACTAAGCATCATTAGGTGAAGTAGGCTTTGCGGTGGCTGACCGATAAGAAATTCATATCCTAAGAGGATTAATTTTTAACAACTTTGAAACTTAAAAAAAAATTGTAGATAATACAATAAGATTACCTACAATTAACTTTATGCAGCAAAAACGACTGGGGGTTTTCCGATCTACCCTCAATCATACCCCGCCACTATAGATACGACGCTCCGGTAGAGTGACGCAACTTCTTGCTCACTCTCGATCCAACCGGTATTTTATACATACCGACAAATTAATAATACTTAAAAATTGTTTACAACAGCATTCCTGTTCGTCATATAGTTCAAAAACTTAGGTTAATAATTGATTCTAATTTAAGTTGGCAATCTCAGGTTCTTAAAATAAGCCAAAGAGTAATCATCACCCTGCTAAACTTTATCGATTTCAGAATTTTCTTCCAATAGTGTCTAAGGCTATGTTGCTGCGAACGCTCTTTATTTTAACGGTCATGGTTTATGCTGATGTGTGTTATTCTGATGTAAGCCACGTACAAACTGCCGTATAGTTTTATGCAAATTGGATCGTCTGCTCAATAACTGCATCCGTTTTATTTTCAGCATTCGTAAATATGATAATGTATCCTTAAATCGTTCTAAGCTTAAATGGCTCCCTATCCATCAGCTTAGATGTATTAGCATTCTTTGCACCCTGTTTTCATTTATTTACGATCCATTCACGCCCCAATACTTGAAATTCAAGTCTCAGTATTTGAGTTCTTCTCACGATCGTAACCTGCGATATTACGAGGGAAATACTTTGAGGTTTTTTCTTCGCCACACCAAATTTTTGTCTCAATCTTGCGCCGCTCAGGCCATATTACTTTAGAATAAATTACCTTATTTCTCGAACTCGGATCGACTTCTGTTGCTGCCTTTAAGAGATGGTCTATTTTCAATTTTTCTTCTTCCAGTTTTTTTATTTTTTTTTTTAATTTTATTTACAAACAACATTACCCAACACTAGGATTTTCTCCTATATCGTGAAGCAGTTTACTACTTACTTGAACAATTATTTATAGGCCATACAATTACAACATTTTTGTGGTATAGGTGATACGATTTCTATTTAAAATATAATCTTTATTTATATATAAAAATTACGTGTCACGTTGTTTGTCCGCGATGGACTCCTAAACTACTGAACTGATTTCAATGAAATTTTGCACACTGTGTGCATTTTGGTCCAACTTGAAAGATAGGATAGTTTTTATACGGATAAATCACCCTCAAATTTTTTTATTGCGACTTTAAGGATTTTTATAAGAAGGGTCGTTAGAAAGGGCACAACAACGTCTGCCTGGCGAGCTAGTATGTATATAATATGTATTATAGAAAAATACATACATGCAAGTATATTATGTAAATTATTTGTAGTAATATATATTTATATTAGGTGTGTTTCTATATTTTTATTTATGTATACACATTTTCATGTTTTAATGGCACTGTTTAAGTTTCTCTGAATAGTTCATGGTTGACTGTTAAAAAATTCCTAAAGGCATTATGTCCGCCAATTATACACTTTATATTAAATAATGTTTTTGAAATTAAAAGTAAATTTCGCGAGCAATATTTCTCTCTTTTCTCATTACTTTTATGTATTTATTTATTTATTAAAAAATATAAATTTAATAAAATAAATAATAAAAAAATCAAAAACCCGACTGCGAAAAGGACAATTTAAGAGTAATGCACTAAACAGACCGAAACAAGATTGAGAATAGAAATCAAAATTAAAATAAACTATGAACAAAGTAAACTCTACTTCAATTTAACAGACTATATTATGACCTGAAAGCCTAAGTAAAATTTCCGCATTAAATTAGTTGCAAGCGGAACCTATTAATTTTTAGATACTCTACTCTATAGGTTTAGTTTTTTTTTAATATCGTATTACTATTTTGCTCCAAAAATAGGCAATTTTGTTTTTTTTTTTTCAAATAGAACACTTGGGTTATAAGACGAATAAAGCAACACCTAAATTATCGAAAACAATCCAGCCATTTGGAAGATACCTGGTAATAAAGACATTTACAAACATAAATACAAGATATGCGTGAAAAACATAACCATTCCTTGGCAGTCGGGTAAAAAATAAATAACATGAAATTGAAACTTGTGCTTCTGCTTTTTAATCACAGTAATTTAAAAAAAATATCTGAATACCTTGAAATAAGTGCATTTGTATACTTTATGATATTATTAAAAGGATTATATTATTTTTCATGGTAATTATGTAATTTTATATAACTATTGGTAAGAATTGGTACGAGAGAAAAAAGCTGAGAAATTGGCTCAAAATTAACTTTATAAGCTAATATTTCAAAGTTTGTCTAAAAAGGATTGTCCTCTTCATAAAGAAAGACAACGAGGATAATCGCAGTTTTGAAAAACTTAAAAAAGCTCGTCATCTTTCAAAGCTGTATAAAACATTGAAAGTCACTTTAACTTACAGACTAAAATTAACTTAACCTACTAAACAAAAAAACAAAAACGTGGTGGACCGCCAAGCATTCAGATGGTGACGATGGTATCGATAATCTTGACTCGATGTGCGTTCGTGAAATTTGGCGGCTGGAATAAATTCGAACAATTCCTCAGAGCACTCCCCGTGGTACATTCAATATAAAATGCGAAGGGATGCAAAATCCCTACGCAGTGCCAGTGTATCGAACCGATCAGAATTTTAACAGTTGTAGAGCCACGCGGCAGCTTTTCCTGTCACACTGATGGGCCGGCTCGAGCCGGGGTAGTACCACGACCTCACAGAATACCAGCGTGAAGTAGCGGTTCACCTCTACGTTGCGCTTGGTGAGTGCAGGTTCCCTGAGCCCCCTCCCATCAAACAAATGCTGAGCATCCACGACCAAAATACTCCACTCCTGAGCGTGGGTGCTCAGGCTGCCCCGCGTATTCTGACGGGAGCAAAATTGTGCTCGCAACTAATACTGCTCGGGGCAAGCGGAGCAATAAAATCAAGGCAACCTCCGTTACCCTATCCGTGAATTTTTGCAACATCAGGAAACTTCATTCCAACCTTTACGCTGTTCATTACCATCTAGAGATGGCGAAACCGGCCTTGCTCTTCTAACCGAAACTCAAGTGTCCTCCACGGCTGATACTT